>JAIGNY010001288.1:545000-835000 GCA_020152595.1 Chiridota heheva | reverse complement strand
GCACGGTGAAAAGATAATTCATATGCCATTATTTCAAATCGTGAAAAAAAAATTAAGCCCTTCGCAGTGGTTGAGTTCCCCGCGCTCGAAATGCGACTGATTTTTATGTTTTTCCTATACAAACTTTGAATATGGATAGATACATTGTGAGATACGTCTGTAAAGGATCCCCCGATCGGGAGAACAAAACTGTTCTCCCGATCGAGAGTACGAACCAGACTGTTAAGCCTAGCTGTCTTAGCAGAGTATTGCTTTAAGGCTAAAACTGTTCATGGGTTGACATTAAGCCAACTCTTAATTTAGATATTTTTCAGTGTTTTACATGAAACATTAACAACTATTTTATAGTTCTTTTAAAAAAGATGTTCAATAAGAAATATTAAAAGTATTTGACACTGAAAGATTAGCAGCACTTAAATCAGAAAAATTGTGAAAATTGAAATACTGCACATTTCATCAGACTGGCAATAGGTTAATTCAGTGTATATAATCATTCCAGTAACTTAAATTTAACTTGTTAATAGAAAACTGAGGTAGGCTTACAGCTATTGAAACAATTATGTTGTAACTGAATAATTTACACTTCATATAAAATAATAGTTCATTTATACATGGAGTTGCCAGTAAAAAATGGCAACTTCTTGATTGATATCATTATGATATATTCAAGATTATGAAGAAATAAGTTTCACTTGGTTTCCATATGGCTCCAAACTTTTCCGGTCAAGATGCCAAATGAGTGTCAATGGTGACAGAATGATTTTTGATAACAAGCTGATATAGGCTTTGATACTGATACTTTTGTTTTTAATTTCTATATTATTATGACATCAATCTCGGCCTAGATGTTTCTCAATTAATTTTGTATTTATGGTAGGTTTATCAAATCTGCTTGATATTGTAGTTTAAGTTCAAAACAATTGTTTTAATAAAACAACCCCAATGCAAATCAGCTGCCAAGCTTAGCCTAAACAAAATGCTATATGTGTTTTAATTTTTATTTCATTTACAATTTCACAAATATTTTTAAACCTTGAAATATATAAGTCCATTATTGTTTTAAACTTCTGCATTATTTGTTTAACAGCAACAGTTAGGAAAGTTAATCTTTACATTGTTCCATATTAGATGCTAGGCTTTACTATTTCAAATGACTAGGGCCTAATTCATATCTAAAGTGTATAGAGATTTCACTGACATGCTTATCACTATACGTCTTATTAACCCACAATTTGGGTGCCATAAAATAAGTTTAATGATATCTTTGTAAATAAGTTGTAATGTTGTGTACAGTATTTCAATCTCAATCAAATGGGTCATAGGCATACAATATGTGACTCAGAGACTGCCAATGTGTGTTTGTCATTTTTTATTTCGAATAAAGCTAATGGTGTGTAGTTTCATAACTATACTGTGCAATAATAACAAGCTTTCAAAGTTGTTGCTTGCATTGAGGATTACAACAAACATTTAAATTAAAACATATGTATATGTATATATATATTGATGGCCTCTGTTATTAAAACAAACCTTTAGTATTACTTGGCGCGAAACAAAACTAGTGGTAACAGGTAAAAGCCACAACATAGTAGGTTTGTTGTGCATTTTATTTTAATTAATGTATTTTGGTTCACATGTAAATTCGTATGTATTTCGGCAATCATGACTATTTTTTGCAGAAAAAGACCAGGCTTGAAAAATTGTTTGTGTTGAGTAACCCATCTTGTTTTCTAAATGTGCATCAGTAGGTAGGAAACAATTTTTTGTAAAGGATGGTCTAATCTCTGCAAGAAATATATTATAAGATCTTCACATGTATCTGGTATATGACTGAATATGACTGAAAATTACTGAAGGGTCAAATTTTAATGCCTATGTAATGAATACGTGTGTATGTATTTGTATGCATAATTATAAACATGGTTTTGCATGTAGATTTTGAATTAGATGAAGATCATATTAAGTACTGAAATAAAGATTAATGTTTATAGACTTTTTTTCTGCAGATGTTCACCACGTGTGAAGAAATTCTAATCTATCTTCATGTGGTAATTCTTTGTGAAAGTGAATTAACTTATTGAAAGTATATGTACTTTTAATTTGCTCATATGCATAATTCTACATTTCTAACAGCTATTATTCAACACAAACAAACACAGGCTTTTGATATGGAACTTTACATTCACACTTTACATATTAGCCTAAACTATTGTTTTATATTACAGTTGTATGGCAGCCTGGCAGGGAGCTAAAGCAGTACCTCATAGTTGTGGTTAAATGTGATGGATAGCATCTATTAGACATCAAAAGATAACATCCAGCAGACATCTGTAGTAGATAAAAGTAACATTTTTCAGATTCAAAAAGGTGTCAGGTAGACATCTGAGGCAGATGCACATAAGAGTGGCAAATATTTGTCAGGTTTAACAAAATAATGTCAGGTAGACATCTAAAGTAGATATACATGTCTAGGAGTGACAAATAGTTGTCAGGTTTAACAAAAATGTCAGGTAAACATCTAAAGTAGATATACATTTCTAGGAGTGACAAATAGTTGTCAGCTTTAAGAAAAATGTCAGGTAGATGTACATGTATAAATGTCAGGTAGACATCTAAAGTAGATGTATATATATATATATATATATATATATATATATATATATATATATATATATATATATATATATATATATATATATATATATATATATATATATATATTTATATATATATATATATATATATATATATATATATATATATATTTTATATATATATATATATATATATATATATATATATATATATATATATATATATATATATATATATATATATATATATATATATATATATATATATATTTGTCAGGTAGACATCCAAAGTAGATGTACATATATGAATTTCAGGTGTACATCTAAAGTAGATGTACATATTCAAATGTCAGGTAGACATCTAAAGTAGATGTACATATCTAAATTATACAATACAGAATTGAACAAAATGGCAGCCCCATGTGTCGATTTTAAACATGAGTAACTTGAGATAGGAATAAGATTTTGACTTGCTGTGTTTGGCAGTTGGTTAAGATTTGTATCCTCTATCATATGAAATAATAATTGTATCAAACTTTGTGTTTCCTTTAAGATATGAAGAAGTAAAGGCAACATTACCATATGAACGTGTGAACTCCGGTTTCTGCAATGTGACGAAAGAAAAACGGAGACTGTTACCAAGCTCCTTACTGTTACCAAGCTCCTTACTGTTACCACTGCACTGTATTACACTGTAACAGGAGTACCAAAGGCGTCGGCTGGTCGTAAGTGGGGAAAATTTGTACCAACTACAGCTCATAGCCTTTTTTAACGTACTAACTCGGGAGAAAAAGCCCACCATTTTCTTTTATTGCACTTCTCCCCCCGCCCCTTCTTCCTTCACCCCTTCTAACTTGGTGAGTTTTTGACCCTAGGAAAATATCTCTATAAGATTAATCTATTAAGATAAGATGATAAATGATAAGATAAATGGGGGCAAACGGTAATCATAGGAAAAGGGTTGTAGCCAGAGGCGTATACAGGAAGGGTGGGGGGAAACTGCCCTTGGAAGGATTTTACTCAATTATTGCAAATTTAGGTCAAACATATTGCAGACTTTGGTTAAAATTTTGGAAAATTCAAGAAAATGTCCCCAAAGTTGAATAAAATGAAAGAAAATGAAAAACAAATTCCCGCAAATAAAGAAAAAGTTCCCAAAAATAAAGGAAAATTAAAAAAATGTCTCAAAAATTGGATAAAATTGCCTGACAAATTTACCCAAAATGAAGGAAATTGAAGAAAATTGCCCAAAAAAAATTCCCGAAAATTGAAAATTCACTAAGGGCAATTTATCACCAAATTATTTGGGCGATATTCTGACTGTCTGATATTTAACATTGTAGATTAATTATTACAGTTTATTTCCCGAATGTCTACTATACTGGTATATTCCGCTACTTAAATTTTACTGATGGGATTTCGCCAAGGGCGGGCTGGCGTGGGGTGCAGGGGTGGAGGGGGAGGGGGAGGAATTGCCACTGTATACGCCACTGTGGAGAGAATATATCCCTTCTACATGTTTCCTCCTCCCACTCCAGATTTCATTTTTTAAAGGCTATGCTACAGTCACAAGCAAATTTCACAACAATAAAGGAACTTTTACAAAACTTAATTTGAAGGAATTTTCTAAAGAATTGAAGAATATTTCCCAAAAATAAAGAAAATTTCAAAAATGAAAAGGAATTTCCCAAAAATTGAAGAAAACGTTTCGAAAATTAAAGAAAATGAACGATTCTGTTACGTTACGTGTGTGACGGGCTGGAATACCTCAGGTGTCCACTGGGACCATTCTCTGTTACATTACGTGTGTAAACAGCCAGAGATTGGCCCTTCAGCGTTTTGTACAAACTTTTGAGTTAGGGTTATGGTTATGTTTAGGGTTAATGGTTACGCTCCTAACCTTAGGCTTGACTACTGTGACTGTAAAATTAAACTTGAGAATGTTAAACACAATCTGTTCCCAGTTTCGTCTGCTTATCAATTTGAATGATGCTTATTTACATGCAATACAACAACAAAATACAAATACTATAATTCCAGATTAATCGGTAATTTACCTGTATATATCTCACTCAACTACAACTCTGGCCATGCACTGAGCAAGTGTTCAAATGGACCAATTTGAACACGTTTATGCGTTCTCTATCTGTTACATGCCAAGCACATGTAAATGTGTTCACAAATCATGCAAATAGAACACGTCTATGTGTTCACAATTGAACGCTTGGTGTTCAGAGGTAAAACACTTAGTGTTTATTTATTAGAACACCAGTGTTCAGAACACCAAGACGCATTCTTAAACTGTTACAGTTTTGGTGTTTAAATAGTGTTCAATTCTTCAACACTTGAATTTGCAGTGCACCAGCTCTGAGTGATAAACCCTTACTGTCTTAGAAAAAATGGTTATGCCTTTTAATGTTCTATAGCTTGTCACGTATTTTGAACCCACTTAGGTTCTTCAATGAACCGTATATGGGTTCTTTGTGGAACATGAAAACCCCACAGATCTTAAGGTTTTCCGTAGAACCTAGGTTCTATAGCTTATCACGAGTTTGACAAGACTCTTTATCGGCAGATCGGGGCCAAAGTGAAGAAGTGTATTTTTCTGTTTGTTTTTCATTGTTTTCTGCTATGACATCAGACGAGCACTTCTCTCCCCCTTCCCACTCCCGCTTCTTATCCCATCTCTCTCCTTTGGTTTACCAGTCACTGTTAGGTGGAGTTTATTCCTCCATGATAACACACAACTTTGTGTCTTTTCATTTGTTTGGACTGTTGGAAGCAAAACAACATTTTTTTGTTTTCTTGGTTAGAGAGGTTCTTCTTAATTTGTATAAGAAGTTAGTCAGGCCTCACTTTAAGTATGCTATTTAGGCTTGCAATTTGGAGCAGGTTCAGCGAAGAGCCACTAGACTCATTCCCGAAGTAAGGAATCTTTCTAAGAATCTACAATCAGCGACAAAATACTTGGCACCTTTTCCCTCCCCCTTCCCCGCTTCAATGTTGGCAAGATTACCGCTTTAAAAATGAAGACGCTAAGAAGTTTTTACCAAGTTGACGTTGAAGAGGGGTAGTATGGGGAAGATAAAGTGCCAAATAATTTTGTCGATGATTATCTGATTTTCAGATAGTAAAAATCATGGATCATTAGGAGGTGTAAGTGATGGTTATATGTATTTTTATCTATGTAGTTTTATTCTGATAGTATGCGAATTTCGGCATTTGAAATGAGACATATTTACAGACAAGTTTTGTTTCCTGTAAATTATATGGTGAAGTATGTGTCTTTCATAATGATTAAAGGAGGCAATACAAAATGATGTCGGGGATTGCATGAGAACCTAGAGGATGGAGTCATATTACACACGAGTTTTAAAATAATTGGAAATTGACAAATTACATTAATTACTATTTATAATTGATTTTCTTTGCATCTCATCACAAGTTAATTGTTATTATGAAAACTACATATTAGAATCTGTCAAATATACCAATGGTAATCAAATAGAGGTCTGAAAAATGTATGTAGTTTATGTTTCGATATATAATTAACATATTAGATCCCATGATAGGACAGTGAACATTCTTTAGATGGCGCAAGATATAAAAGAATTGTACGGTTCTCTTTATATTTTCCGCTGTGAACCGTGTGTACCGTTGAAAGGTACACAGCGGGATTATGTAGGATCTTGACTATATTGGAAATGTGTTAATGCGTATCACTTGGTTCACAAAAGCATAGCAAGCACCACCGGTGTAGTACACACCATCAACCTCATGGGATCTTGGCAACCTACCTAGCATTGGCGTAGCCAGGATGTTCATATTGAAGGGGGGGTCGAATTGAAGCGACACGATATTTAGTGGTGTAATTGAGGTGACACTGGAGGTGTCACTTCGAGCGCAAAGCACTCGACTTGTCAGCGTGGGGTTCAGGGGCCCGCATATGGGCTCTGGTGGGGTGCATGGGGCGAAGCACCGGTAGGGGTCCAGGGGGCCAAGCCCCCGGAAACTCTCGCAAATTGACATTTCAAGGGCAAAAAGTATGTCACCTCGCATAGTAAGAAGGTGTATTTATACAAGTCCAAATTCATGCCAAAAAGAGCTATGATTCACCATATACAAAACACAAAATCAAAAGCGCAAATCGCAAATAGTTTTACTTGTCGGCGTGGGGTCCTGAGGCCCGTTAAAGGGCCCCTGGCGGTAGAGGTCTAGGGGACGAAGCCCCCGGAAGCTCTCGCAAAATTAACATTTTAAGGGGTTAAAAGGTATGTCACAACGCATAGTAAGAAGGTGTATTGTACAAGTCAAAATTCATGTCAAAGAGAACTATACTACACCATATACAAAACACAAAATTAAAGCGCAAAACGCTCAACTTGCCGCTTAAGGGGCCCCTGGTGGAATCCAGGGACGAAGCCCCGGTAGAGGTCCATGGGGCAAAGCCCCCGGAAGCTTTCGCAAAATTGTTATTTCAAGGGCAAAAACCTATGTCACAACGAATAGCAAGAAAGTGTGTTATACAAGTCAAAATTCATGTCGAAGAGAGCTATAATGCACCATATACAAAACACAAAATCATGAAAACACATGTGAAAATATAATGTTTTATTGTTTACGTTTGTATATGGTTAGGTTTAACGTAACTCTTTGATAAAATATGGGTTGTATAAAAGAAAGGTTTTCAAAAATTTACTTTAAACTTGTGTAAATGTTGTCAATTTTTTTGTAATGAGCCTGTTCTGTATCACGTGTACTCCGACACCCACCTCCCCATCTCTCTCTCTCTCTCTCTCCCCTCTCTCTCTGTCTTAGTTTATGTATTTAAATACTAAATCGCACAAACGTTTAATTCATTATTACCGAATAAACTTTTTTCTAAGAAAGTGCCCTTCTGAAATCTAAAAACATAATAAGCACTTGGAATGTCACAGTTCGTTGAACCGAGGGCACCAATCTGAACCAACGGATTAGAATCTGAACCGATGGATTTTAAAATTGGGGGCGTTTGCCCCCTCCTCCCGGTGGCTACGCCGCTGCTACCTATAGTGTTTACTATCTGCACCAATAGACGTAAAGGCATTCACAACTACTTGCACAAAAGCGCTCTTATCTTTCACCTTTCTAATATCCGCTTGACTGTAAGTTATCAAATATACCATTCTAGCGTTTCTGTGGTTCAGCTCTTGCCCCACATGATTTAGATAATCGGAAACGTCAGTAATAGATAAAATCGGCCATGTTTGTAGTGTCCAACGAATACTCGTTGCAATATTGTTTTAATCGCAGGACCCCACGCACTATTCCAAATACCAATAATCTTACGCAACACTTGACAACATTTCATTCAAAAATTCCAAGCCTACCTAAATGTAAATACAACTATAATTATTCTACATTCTTGTTCTTGCTTCCATTCATTAGAAGCTACTGTCACTTTTCAATACATAATTTATAACAAACATAACTGTCTTTACATAAGTGTCATTCAAAATCGTTTACGAAACCCACATGATACCATAAATAAATAAAAACACTTATAACCATCACTTACACGTCTTAACATTCTATATTTTAATTTACGAAACTCAGGCAATTAGCGAAAAAATACTTGGCACCTTTTTCACTCCCCCGCTTAAACTGTTAAATGTTGGCATGATTCCCGCTTTGAGAATGAAGATGCTAAAACTTTTTACCAACAATGAAGAGGGGTAAGTATGGGGAAGATAAAGTGCCAAATAATTTTGTCGATAATTGTCTGATTTTCAGATAGTAAAAAACATGGTTCATTAGGAGGTGTAAGTGATGGTTATATGTATTTTTATTTATGTAGTTTTATTCTGATAATATGCGAATTTCGGCATTTAAAATGAGACATATTTACAGACAAGTTTTGTTTCCTATAAATTATATGGTGAAGTATGTGTCTTTTATAATGATTATAGGTGATTATAGGTTGCAAATTCTTGGTTTGACCACGCTTGAGTTGAGACGAGTGGATTCAGGTTTTTAGATTTCTATCTAATAGTGATTCTTTGACTTCCTGTTATTTCTTGCATGTTGCAGCTAATCTTCATGTGACACGTGGTAAGTCTGAAGTTGACCAACGAGTTCTCGCGGATAGATATTCAGCGTTTTAGCTTTTCGCAAAGGTTGTTAATGAGTGGAATGATTTTTGTCTGAGTGGGTGGTAAGCTCCAATTTTTGTCCACAGTTTTTTTTTTGACTATCTCGGGGTGTCTCTATTTTTTTTTTTTTTTTTTTTTGGTGTGGTGGTGGTGTTAGTTTAGGCTTTTTTTTTATGGAGTTAATCGACTACCCTTTTTACCCCGTCATTTTGTTATGTTATATTATTTGTATGGAGGGGCAAACAACATTTAACAGAGATAGATAAAGTGGTGTAGTTATTAGTCCCAGATTTCTCTGACAGTGGGTTGGGTATCAGCTTTCATTCAATTTTTTTTTTTTTTTTGGCATTTTGCATTTTTGTTTGTTTTGTTATTAAACCATACCATATTGGTTACCAATAGACACATCGTTTTGTCAACGTGAGTATATATATATATATATATATATATATATATATATATATATATATATATATATATATATATATATATATATATATATATATATATATATATATATATATATATATATATATATATATATATATATGTATATATATATATATATCGATGAAACAACGAATCGACGAGAATCCCATCCACAAGATGTTAATGTTTGAGATTGTATATTTGAGGAGTGAAATTAAAAAAAATCAAAGTTAAATTACACGAAATAATTCATTTTACATTACATCAGTCGTATGACTAATTTTTTCTGTACGCTTTTCCTACAAAATGTGAACACTATTTTTTCCAATTCAACAACATTTTTTTAAGTTGTCTCAATATATACAGAATAACAAACAATACAGTCATTTTATTTACAAAAAGGAGAAAAGTTATGGTCAAAAATATGGCAAACTCACAATAAGTTAAGAAAACTTGTCAAATTAACCGTTTACCAGTAAACGACTTAACCAAAAAAAACAACAATATGACCGCATGACGCCTACTATATTCCTTAAATAAAGTAGGAGTTTCTTCTAAGTAAAACATTTACTACATCGAAACTACCTTAGGTCAATAAACTGGTGCTATACTGTAACCAATTTGATTGGCCCATAAGATTCCTTCAGTTTGCTATTTGTTCGTTATGGACACGTGAATTTCCGCCATGTGACATTATTTAAATTTGTTTCCTGGAAATTGTAGATTCAAATTTGGAAAAGGTCTATGGATTAAGTCTTGCTCTTAACTCTTAAAAAAACCCATAAGTCCCGGGTCCTAAAACTCGTTTTCAATCAATCAATTACTCAATGTTATTTCTATAGCGCCGAAAACCACTAAAATTGCACTAAGGAGCTTAACACAGGAACGGGAAACTAGTCAAGTTCGTGGGCAAATGCAAAAATCTCATGTTTCAGACGTTTTTTGAAAATGTTGATGGATTTTGCATTTCTAATGTGCACAGGCAGTTGATTCCACTTGTTGTTTGTAATTTCCTCGTTTGAGGCCAACCATTCCACGGGGCTAGTAAAATTTAGACCTTTCCCATTGCACATGTGTGAGTTAAACGCAGACCGATTCGAACAGGGATTTGTTAATTTAGTTGAGAAATCCTTGGTCGAACCTCAGTCACATTTACCACACAATCGCTTCTGGTAAGTTTCCTTTCGTGAGCTTTCTGTTATGGGAGGGAAGAACTTCTGAATAATTTCTTACGAACTTCTCCCTGAAAACCGCCTATCATTTACAGGAAAGCAATCCACGGAGTTGCTGATCTCATCACCTTAAGCGTACAGCATAGTAGGATGGGGAGGGGAGGGGGAGCGGGTAGCTAACAGGGTCACTATAGCTCTGTGACTTTTTATGGATTGCACTGCCCATGCGAGCTCGAGTACAAGCAGATGTTGATGGCTATTTTTCTTTAGGCATGTTGATGGATTGTATTGTCCGTGGGAGTACAAACATTTGACTTTTTCACCCCAGATTCTTTTTATGTACAAAGGTATCATGCAACATAGGGTTGGAATAGGTCTTGTACTTTTTGAGTTAAAATTATCATGTACAAATTAATACATAATTACCTCCTAATATCACATATATGACCTTTGACCCTTGAAATCACTAATATGACAGGATTGCACTGCCCATGCGAGCTCGAGTACAAGCAGATGTTGATGGCTATTTTTCTTTAGGCATGTTGATGGATTGTATTGTCCGTGGGAGTACAAACATTTGACTTTTTCACCCCAGATTCTACGGGGATACAAATTTATGTACAAAGGTATCATGGTACAACATAGGGTTGGAATAGGTCTTGTACTTTTTGAGTTAAAATTATCGCGAAAATGTACAAATTAATACATAATTACCTCCTAATATCACATATATGACCTTTGACCCTTGACCCCAATCACTAATATGACTTCGGATTTTTTTTTACATTTACCACACCCTACTGTATGACACCATTCATGCTCAGGTAATAATATAACTATGGGGGGATATGGTGAAAACAAGTCAATAGCTTTGTGACCTTTGACCTTATTACCCCAAAGTCTACGGGACACAAATTCATGTACCAAGGTATCATGATACAACATAGGGTTGGTATAGGCTTTGCACTTTCGGAATTTAAAGTGGTACAAAAATTGCACAATGTGTACATAATTATATCCAATAAAATCACATATTTGATCTCTGACCCTTGACCCTAATTACTGAAATAACTTCTGGAATTTTTCACATTTATCTTACCCTACACCATTCATGCTCATGTCACCCTTACCATTCCATAACTATAGGGGGAAATGGTGAAAAGGGTCAATAGCTCTTTGACCTTTTGACCTCAGAATCTACGGGACACAAATTCATGTACCAAGGCGTTGTGGTACAACGTAGGGTTGGTATAGGTCTTTTTTATTTCAAAATGCTGCGAAAATGTACAAATTAGTACATATTTACCACTGAAATCACATATTTGACCTCTCACCCTTGACCCCACCCTTGACCCTAATCAATGAAATAACTTCGAAAATGTTTCACATTTATCGTACCCTACTGTATGACACCATTCATGCTCACGTCACACGTACCATTCCATAACTATAGGGGGAAGTGGTAAAGAAAGGTCAATAGCTCTGTTACCTTTAGACGCCAGTGCTATACGGGACACAAATTCATGTACCAAGGTGGCATGGTGCAGCATCGTGTTGGTATAGGACTTTTCGAGTTGAAGAATCCGCAAAATTTTGCATAAAAAACACTTATTTCACCCATGACCTTTGATCTTTTGACCTCCAATTATTTTAAAAGTTTTGTTAGATTGTTAAATGATACCCGCCTATTCAATTTGTAAATATACCAAGTAATTCATTCAAAAGATACAGCCATCACCAAAAACTTTTTGACCTTTGTACCCCAACACCTTGGAGACAAAAGTTACAGGCCAGGAGTACCCGTCCACCAATGTTGGTTGATGTGTGTATTACATTTTTTGAGTTACTGATAAAGCGACCCAAAATTGATTATTGCATACGCACACACGCACACACACACACACACACACATCTACACACACACGGACAGACGCAAATATCACCACATTTTGTCCCGTTCCAAAAGCTTATGACCCCTAATCCCATTAATGAGGTCATCATATGAGACCCCCTGGTGGGCCCCACCAGCCACTTAATATCAAGGGGGTGGCCATGTAGTGTAAGGGGTATAGGCAGTTATATGCCTATACAGCAAAGTGACTACATTATCTCATCTCCACATATATATATATATATATATATATATATATATATATATATATATATATATATATATATATATATATATATATATATATATATATATATATATATATATATATATATATATATATATATATATATATATATATATATATATATATATATGTAGGTGTGATGACATAATAATGACTCATCGTCCGTATTCCGTGCGCCGAGTAGAAGTGGGCTCTAATCGGATGAGCGCGATTCGCAATGAATCGTTCGCTCCAACAGTCCAAGAGGAGCATGGAACCATTTCTTATTTTTTCTTAATTAAGTTGTTCATTGTATAATTCTTTGAGTATCTCAAAATGTAAAAGTTATTAACCATCTTAACCAGCCTTGCACATGTTTGGAATGATGCTCGGGTTTAACATCATTTAGTTTCTAATCAATAGTTATTACTTATTAGTATTACAAATTGAAAGGATTATGAAGTTTATGTTGCGGAACGGAAGGAAATTGTAAATCATATATTGACAGATAACTCACTTAGCAGCTTAGGTCATGTTGCAGAGTAAATTATTCTTGGAAGGAGCCCATGTTCCAACTACATTTTGGTGGGCCCGTGGGAAATTTGGCGCTCAGGGCCGTATACATACACAAACATTTCGTAGTGTCGTTGCTCGGGCCCTCTCAAATCTCAATTCTTGCTCGTGGTCCGTGGGGTTTTATCCACCGTCCCCACCGTAGTGTTGCGCCACTGGGCCCAATCGAGGGACTTTTAGAGGATTGAATGGAGGAGAAGAGGTGTTCGAAAAGAAGGGGGCTGGGATCATAAACTGTGGGGTGTCATAAATAAAAGACAGGCATTTGTAAAGAAGCTTTACTGAGACAACATATGACAGTTTTTATGGAATTTTTTCTACAAAGCTAAATCAATATCGTCGCTTTATCTTTGGTGGAGAAGCTGGTGATGATATTTTCTGTACAAACGTCTGTCGACTACTGATGACGATAAACTTATCAATGTTGTATTCAATCAGTGTATGTCGTGGGCTCTCATAGCTAATAAAAAAAAATAACTGTCAATGCTAACACTTTCAAAGGACCTTAACTCTTTAGTCTATTGTTCATGATAATGTGGGTGTCGTGATTATGGCAGGTCTTTTCTCTATTTTAAAAAATCTATCCAGGTAATAGCGCTCAAGTGTTACATGAGCGAAGAGAGAAAACAAAACTTGCGCATATCTGGGAAATGATTCATTACATCAAACTGTACATACAAAAATTACGCGTGGCATGGGGGTGGCACTATTTTCGGTATTTAAATAGAATCAAAATGTGCACCAACTTATTCTTCCAAGGCCCGTTCCAAGGTCCACTTGAACTTCATATATACACTAAAAAATCAAAAGATTCAGAGACAACCTCAACATGCATATATTTATAGGTAAGAAATCAACTTTTTGACTAAAAGGTAGGATTCAGTTTTCTTTAATCATTATTGTTTAAATTTCAATTTTTTCGATATATTTCAATTAAGGATAAGCTTCTTGGTGTTAAATCTAGGAAAAATTATATCGTATCTCATCTGAGGATTTGCTTTATAGCAAAAATGTGATCTGCTTATACAGTTCAGTAGAACCTCTTCTTATGGAGAAAATAATCTCAAACGTCATTTTGAAGATTACCCATGATGCCTCTAACGAAACAGCGTAACGCTATGGCACAGAACTTGTATGGGTAATCTAGAAATTATATAACCAAGTAGGTCAATTTCATTTTTACATTTTCAAAATCTATACTTTTTAATCTACAAATTATCCAGTTCCCAAATTGACATCCACCACGCCGTTTAAAAGATATTTAATGACAAACTTACAAATTCTGGCCTGTTTTCGCTGGGAATTATCGAAGTAACGCAGACACCATCCAATACTAAACAAGAAGCATAATGTCCATTAAACAAACAGGTATGCACACATGGCAGCCTGGTCACTTCGCACATACAATGACCGCATATAAGCTAATTAAAAACCGTAGGTCAAACCACTTGTACATGGAAATCCGGAAGTTTTCCTCTCTTCGGGGAAAAATATGTTTTCTCTTGAAGAGGGGAATCTACCGAACTGTCATAGCTAGAGACTATTTTAGTTAGAGAGGCAAAACATGCTTGAAGGAAGAAAAACATTAAAATCCGTATTATTTCACATATGACATAATGATGTTTGCATTCTTCATCACAAAAAAGAAAGGAAAAAAAAAGATTGATGTGCAAATCTTGGTAGAGAGGTGGAAATTGTCACCCCTTGTCCGTACGGCGAGCCGCCATGGACCCGATTCCTTTCTTAATCATATGTTAAAGTGGTGTAATTGCGACTGACTACTTGGTAGATTATTAAGCGTAGTATATTTCCGAACCTGAAACCTTACATGATACTTTCTTTTCCAGGTTGTATAAGGTTATAGTTGGTAAATAAGAGATAATTTAATTAATGGGGGATAAAATATTTTAGCGGGATGCCATTTCCGATTTTTCTCGAAATTTATACCAAGTCAGAGTCGATTTGAGATGCTTAAGGGCCGTATTTATATCAAGTCAGAGTCGATCTGGGATGCTTTAGGGCCGTGATTTGTAGTGCTATCCAATGGATGGAGAGGGTACAGGAATGCTAAAGTAGAGGTTGTACCAACTCTGTGCCAAGTTTTTGTGTTAGAGATTTTTTTTTTCATGTGAATCTTTTCATAATGTCTGACTGTCAACAATAAGACTTATGATTTTTTACATCCCATATATTTGCCCCTCCATTAATAAGAGGTTAGGAGAGGGCCTAACATATACAAAGCCAAAATACCGTTTTGTTTGGCTACATAGTACTGTAGTAAATATCATAGAACGCACGGTTCATTATATGGTATGTTTTATAAATAGCATCCTTCAATACATCAGAAACCCTTAATTTTTAAGGATCATGCATTTCGCACGAGATTTTGTAGGAGAGTATGGTTAGGTGAGTTAAAAAGAAGATGCTTGCGGTTATAGGCCTATGTACTAATATCCTAATCCGGAAATTTCGGGGCTCTTGACCATGGCCATACAGGACCATCTTACCCTGAGAGAGAGAGAGAGAGAGAGAGAGAGAGGGGGGGGGGGGTGTGACTTTTTCCCGACTCGAAAACGAAGGAAAAATTGTGATTTTGTGATTAGGCCTAAACAATTTATTTTGAGTATTAACTTCACCAGAGTTTTGGCTTGGAGGAGGGAGGAAGAGAGGGGGCGGAGGGGGGGTGGCGTTTGGCCAATTTTCAAAAGCTCTCCTTAATTTTCGGGCAATTTTTTCCGATTTTCGGGACATATTTTTAGATTTTCGGGCAATTGTTTTCGATTTTCGAAACATTTTCTCCCATTTCCGGGCAGTTGTTCAATTTTCAGAAAATTTTCATTTCATTAATGGGAAATTTAGCCAAATTGTTCCGATAAGTCATTGATTTATGAAGTACATTTTACATCTCTTCCTGAATAATTCGGTGCCCAAGTATCATATTAACATCCTCATGCCGAGTCGGGAGGCACGACCCAGAGTCGGGCATGATTCCCTGTCCGACTAAGATGGGTATCCGACCGACAGAGTTTTACCATGCTGGTACAGCCATGCTCTTCCCAAAATCATCTCTGACTAACATTGCTACGTAACTAGAATTATAATCAAATCACATTTAATATCATCCTTTTGTGTTGATAAAACAAAACATTTTAAAACGAACAAAGCGGCTACACAATTTTATTATGGAGAAGCTTCACTACTGAGCAATTGGGAGTCGACCCTTTCGAGATCCCTCAAATGGGAGAACTATGAGCTCTCTCGATTAGGGGAACGCTGATTAATAGAGCTGTCAATTTACACTCTTTCTCTTCAAAATGTTCCTGTGTTGGCAACATATGCCAAGCAATCCTACTCCCAATTAGCATTGTAGTAATATGTTAATTTCGTTCGTCACGCTTCGCAAACTTTTTTTTTTTTTTTCTTCATTCCACAAGAAATTATAGAACCGAGGAATTTACAATGGTAAATTTTCTTTCTGAAATACCAATTTGGACCAATCAAGTTCTATCATTTGGAAATGCATAAGTGATAGTTATGTATATGAAGTACATAAACCGTGGGTTGTAAACAAACTTCACACACTAACGACGTCACTTTATAGAGGCGTAAATTTATTAAAACACGGTCATTGATTGGCTTATCAATATTTATGTAAATTTTTTTTGACACTTTCATCACTTGATTTCGCTTATGTTATCTGCTAAGACATTCAGAACTAAAAAAAGTCGAAATATATTTTAATGAACCAAGATATTTGGCAGTGTTGTGACGTATCAAGATGTTTTACTAGTGTATAGGCAAATACATATACGAACCATGCTGATCCTTAAATTCTCGAAATCATTCCTAAATTTTCCGATGATCATACATTTCAGATCATCACCAATTTTTGGACCCATTTTGCATTTAATTTTCCGCCTTTTTCAAGGTTTTTTTTTCAATTGCTACGTTACTAGAAGAGTGTTTCTACTAAAACAAAAAATATTTTGGAACTTCAATACCATCTTACTTAATTTGGAATAAGATTTTTGATTGTTTGATGATTGTCACTTAAATCCGGTCAATCATCAGTCAGTTAATGGCTTCTATCAATAAAGGAGACATAAAGTCTGGCATAATCCTTAATTAATAGTCAAATAACAAATCTTCTTACCAAGTTTCACAGCTCAAGAAAGCAATCTAACATATTGCCTGTAATTATCAAAAACATTGATTCTACCACCTTTGGAGCAGCCATTTTGATTTTAAAACATGCAGACAATGATATTGTTATTATTTTGCTGCATGTTTAAATTAAAGTTCTTATCTTTTATTTTCTAATGTCAGCTTGTAAAATCTTATTTGTACAGTCAAATATAACTTATAGAAGTTATTTTACCTTTTAATGTTTTATTGGTTTAGATGTATTGTTCTTAAATCTTTTTAGCTTTTCTCAATTTTTACTTATATTAAATCTTATTACTTTATGTATTTTGTTTTGCTGCATGTTTTGATTACATTCAGTATTCTAGGGCTAGTTTTCTTAACTTTTATTTTTCTTATGTAGTCATGTAATATTTTATTTGTACAGCGCCAATGAGTATTTACATAGATTTTGGCGCTCTACAGCTCTATAAATAATGATAATAATAATAATGATAATAATGATAATAATGATAATAATAATAATGATATGTAATAAAATTATGTATAAAAATAATAATAATAATTATTATTATCATTATTATCATAATGATCATATTAATAATATTCACCATCAACCCAGCAGAATGTTGAAATTTTATGTATTTCTTTATAATCTATCTTAAGTATTCTGGCTTTTGAAAGATTGTTTTCCTTGTGTATGGTTCACGGATATTTTTGTGTATACATGATATTACCAAAACAAGCAATAAAAGTCCTTGTCACAACATTTTGAAACAATTTCTTTATATAGAAAATTATTTTCAAAATACAATGCAATCCACTGCTGTATGCTGGGTAAATAAAGTCATGTTTGACAAGATTTTTAAATGGAATTGAACCAAATGGCAACTTTCATGTGTCAAATTTAAATGTGAACATCTTGAAATATTTGCTGTTTTTACTATTTGTTTTGTTTTTCAATTCTCTATCAAACTGTCAAATGAAATAAGAAATATATAGACTCAACTGCTGAATGTCTTCTTAGTTCAAAGATTATCTGCTGAATGTCTCCTTAATTCAAAGATTGTGATGATTTACTGTACCCTATTTTCATGATTGTCTTCTTTATAGAAAAAATGACTTTTTTGTTGCTTGTTTTTTGCGGACGTCGCATGAGTGTACTTGGCGCACCGTTAAGAAACATCAAGAGTGAAATATGCCGCGTCCTCGATAACATTGAAACGGTAGGTTCAATCGACTGCTGTCACTTAAAGGTAGATAGACAATTAGCAACAACATGAGCTTCCGTGGTTTACAATATTCTACTAAAAACAAAAAAACAGCACAAGGTTTGATCAAAATCGGTTAAAATGGTCTGTTTTACAACATTTTCAAATTTAGATACCTAATTAGCATGAATTGTGCAATCAATATTTTGTGACCTCAGAAATAGGGCAACTGAAAAATTGTTCATGTTAAATATTTGAATATTTGAATTGGAGAAGTTGGCTATAGTGAACAGAAAATTTGTTTGAAATCATTATAAGCTTGATTTAGTTGTAGCAGTACAATGTAACAAATTTTCAGAACTTAAGCCAAATGATAATTTGGCCAAGTCTCAAAAAAGCCATTTATTGCAAATTTGGCTTCTAAAAGGCTTAATATACCAACGATGCTTTTAAAGCTTTGATATCATTTTAATAACAAAATTCCTACAAACCAGCACGGATACTCAACGGACTTATTAGATATTTGTCAAACATTTCAAGTTAAAAACATCGAAATGCAACTCTATAAAAAGCCAAATAAAATGAAAATCTGCAGCCCTGTCAGCCTCTCATCTGAATGTTATATACTTGCTTTCAATAGGTTTATATCCAGAAAAATTCATTCCAAAAGAAACCCCATCGTGTAATTACTAGCCTATGTCCTACATTTCCTTCTGTACGTAAAACAGGTGTTGGCCTATAACGTTAGGAATAGAAAAATGTATGTAGGCGCTAATGAATCGCCGAAGATCTAATCTCTGGCTTTAGTGACTGGCTGTCACTGGTGCCGTGCGCATGAGATGTGGTAACCGTATAAAATCAAATGTTTAAGTCAAAAGAAGCACAATTTTCTGACACATTGGGCTCTAAAAGTCAGTACAGGAAGGTCATATTACCTTTTAATAAAACGCAGAACACATACACATCTACCTATTGCTCCTGACAGCCCGAAAAGACAAATTTGTGCCAACTTCTTCTGAGGCTTGTGAGCTGGCAATATTGACCTTTCTTCCCGGCGCCTTTAAGTTACGCTGCTGGCTGGCTACGTCACTAGCATGGCTCGTAGATCGTCCCAGTCGCAAAAAAAAAAAAGCCAAATCAATTTGAAAAGAAAAAAAATCTGCAAATTGAAGGAGCACTAGACCGAAAAGTGAGAGCGTATTTTTTAAATCAAATGCTTATCTAGCACGCAACCGGTATAGCAATTGTCTGCTTAATAGTTAATATGAATATTCAAGTGATCTTTGCGCTCACGTTGTCTGTGGGCTATGGAGGCTTGAAGTTTATCAATCTGTTGTGGATGATATTTCTGTGAAATTCGCAAAATCGAATGCCCTCAAATTTTCGGTTTAGTGCTGCTTTCAGCTAAAAACAAAAAGGCAAAATGTATTCAAGACGAAAAACTTCAAATTTTGAAAGGGATTTTATTTCATTTTTATTCTCCAAGAAAGTTTGTAATAAAAGGCCAAAATTAAGCCAAATAAGTCTTTGCGCAGTCAAATTAGTCTTTTGTGCGTCCATGCCAAGTCTCAACTAAGCCATAGAAAGACACACATCTTTAGAAAAAGCCACATAAGATTTGTTATAGCCAATTTAGTTTGAAAAAGACACATTTTCAGAAAAAACCCTACTTTTTAGAAGAAAAAAAGCTGAAACTGTCTTAAAATTTTCACAAATTGACATGTATGTATTTTTGTTTACCAGGTGAGGGGGAGAGGAGAGCAGAGTACCGGTACTTTCACATTGTACAGAAATGTAAGTTGAAAATTCTGTTCTTGCTATCATGCACAAAATCAATCTACGCTACAGCGAGATCATTCAATTGATTGCTGTTTAATCTTACTATGGCAGTCTGATTTCTGGGAGAAACTCAGATCCTTACAGTTTCAAGACTCACGAGGATCAAAATTGTATTCTAAGCAACTTACATTTCATTAAAAGATTAGTTTAGTGTTAAACAAAATAGAATGGTGAAGAATTAAAAAAATTAAGGAGATATTTAGGTTAAACATAAAATTATGTCTGATTGGTGTTGAAACTACTGATTACTACTTCATATCCGCACATTCCGTAGAGTCTTTCTATATCATGTACGTATTTGTTGCTTAAAGAAACTATAGCATATGCCAGGAATGTAGTAAAACAGAATCTAGCATCATGATCACATAATCACATGTGAAGAAACTTTGAAGGAAAATATTCAATTAGCATCAACGTTCAATAACGTTTGAAATATACTAACAACTATACATTTAACATTGACAACAAGATAGTCTTGCTTTACCCGAGAACTATTCCTTTAATTAACTCTTTTCCCTCATAAATAGAGTGGTAGCATTACCTGTACGGAATTCGCAGCTTTGGACGACCGTGATGACTGTGTACAAGAATGTGGAGTTAGTGCAGTATCAACGGTATGTTATATTATTACTAACGGACTAGTACCACCTGCAGATCTGAGGCAACATTATGACTACATGAAAATCATGAAAATACCAAAATAATTTAAATAAAATTCTATAGTAAATTGACAACATTACAGCCACTTTAAAAAAATTTTTTTATGGAGAACTGTAATGTATTCTAATACTTCAAAGTTCAAGCTTTACTCAGTCTCGATATAGAATTAGAATACATCTGAACAAAGGATATGCGATATCGCGATTGCGATATCGCGATCAGGCGATAATAGATGTCTTATCTCTTGTTTCAACCCATTGGATAGGTATGACCGCAAGCCACCTTCGCTTCAACCTTTTCCTGCCTCCATTCCTTCCATCCAATTTTGCAAAGCGAATATTTTAGGTAACTCACAACATTTTGCATACGATCAATTAGGTCTACCTGTTAGAAAAGATGGCAATTGCGTAGGGTGCCGAGGGGCCAGAAGGAAAACCAAATAAACTGCACATTGATCCACAAATATGTTTATTTTATAGTCCCATCAGTCCATTACCTGCACAGTATGCTTCCTAGGCTCTTCGCGGCTTGCTATTAACCTGGAAATTTATTCCCTTTAATGCAATCATATGACTGTATTATAGTGCATCCGTGATTCAAAGGCTAAACGAAGAATATTCCTTTCAGTTTTAAAGTCTATTGACAATGAGTAATGTATCTGTCTAACAGGTGGTAACCTAAATGCTACTTTTTAATGTTATAGGACTATAGAAACCTAACATCTAACTATAAATGTTGTTCACTTCCACTGCAGGCTATTGAAAATTCCACACGATGGTGTGAGCTTAACACCCCTGCCATAACAGACTTGAGAAATCATTTCGGTGAGAACTTGTTTTACAGTGACATTGAACACATCACAGATAGGGTAAGATAATTTCTTATTGGAATATTTATAAAGAAAGCATATCACTCTCAATTTTCTTCCTGGAAAAATCTCCAAAAAGGATTAACAGAAAGCTTTCTCGTGGGTGCTTTGTTTCTCCTCCAATCTCCTTGTTTGTCTCTTTATTGGATACTTTTGCTTTTTCAGTTATTTAATGTTCCAACCCAAATTCAATCATCTCGTTACAAGTCTGGTTCGTACCCCCGATAGAGAGAACAGTTTTGTTCTCCCGATCATGGGATTCTTTACAGAAGCATCCCACAATGCATCTATCTAAATTCAAAGTTTGTATAGGAATAACATAAGAATCAGACACATTTCAAGCTCGGGAAACTCAATCACTGCGAAAGGGTTCAAATTTTTCTTTACGATTTGAAATAATGGCATATGACTTATCTTTTCACTGTGCGCTTTTCAAATTCACCGTGCGATTTTCGAGAAATTTGAAGCAAAGTGATGAATTCTTATTATGTGTTACTGTTAGGCAGTCGCGCTTTAACAAGGAAATTATAATAAATAACTTGGAGATGTGTGTGATTTTTTTTTAGCAATAACTGCGTGATAGTAACGAAGTTGTTTTACTTTCACGAAATTGATTATGAACAAAGCAAACTTTGTTACACACCTTCAATGAAACGACTGATAAGCGTCTATATCTGACACTTCACATTTAAAATGGCGGCTTCCATATATCACTGTAAGCTCAATGCGTATGCTTGAGTCGCCCGATCGAAGGACTTATTGAGTCCCCCGATCGGCGGTACGAACCGAACTGGTTACATTTTGCGAATGTGGGACAGTGTTTTTCTGATATATCTGATGTACTATATAAACTTTAAGCTACAATTTTTCCCACTCTAATTACCGTAATAAACCTAAGGAAATTGTGACAGATAGAGACAATTAAACTCTACTATTTCATTGAAAATTACAAGCAATTCCATCAGCATCAGTTTTGAAAATCTTCAGGCTGAGTTAGTTAAAAAGTATACAAATTTGGAGTGTCTGGGTTAGTCCTTGTATCATCTTTTTATCAGTGGATTTGAAGAAGATATACCCTCTTAAACTGTGTTGCATTGTTGATTATTGTTAATGGTGTTCATTTGAAGAAAAAAGTAGTGCTCTGTAAAATTTGCTCTATAGCATCCGTAGAGGTAAGACATACCTAGGGATACTTGGTGATTAAGATTTTTCACGGGCTGTCAGTAGAATTGTTTTGATTTTCTCTTCCAACCCTCGAAAAACACGGTACCTCTAACAATTATCAGAACTGTTCTACTTGTTGTTTAATTAACAACACCTTGTCTATACCCAGAACTTCATAACATTATTTTGTTATATTGAAGCTAAATATGTTATAATACATTTAAAGGAGCGTAAATATTGTTACTTTTTTTTTCAGTCATGTCAGAATAATTCAACATGTAATTCTGCCTGCACATGTGCTTTGTTTAATGCTTTCTCGGAGTTTGTGGAGGTGAATTACTCAGTACTAAAATGTAGTGGCTGATTTCTGGTAACAGTGGTATACCTGGCTACGAGGGTGGCAGCAGTAACTGATATTGCGGCTGCATCCTTTAAACACATCGAATGCTTGATGGGGAAAACGAAAAAGGAAGATGCATGCATTTGGATGGAGTAAACAAGACTGCTAGAATGACATTAGTAAAAGGGTATGAGATTATTTTGAGAGAAACGAGTGACACAAGAGTAGAGTGATATCAGTGAACAGTTGAAGATTTTGAAGATAAAGAGAATGACATTTGTTCAGGTGTTACAGAACGTAGAACGATACAAAAGTGTAAGAGTAAAATGAAAGGATGTTTGAAAATTTTGTGTAGGTAATTATTGGGTACATAATAGGAAAGCAATATATTGTTGAAAGTGTGAAAAGATTAATCTGACAATCAAACAGAATTGAAATAAGAGAATTGTTGACTTTATGAATTGACGAGGACAGATAATGATGGTACGTCAGGAATGTCAAATGGAGATTCAAATCAGTATTTGCCAAAACAAAGAAAATGGAAGATAAACGACAATAAAGATGAAGAAAGAGGAAGAACTTGTTGTGTTAACTGTGTAATTATCTGGTTGTAAATTCTTCGACCACATATCAAACCATACCCAGCCAACATCGCATATGCGTTGTTAGTGCACGTCCAGGCTTGAAACTACAATTGCACAAACGCGCAATCACGTAAGCGGTGCTTGGATCAAATTCTTTTTTGTATTATGTATAGGAAAACTGTGGAGAAAAAGGGGTTTTCCGAATCATTTTCAGGTTTGGGGAAAAATTGTGTTTGCTTAAGTCCGAGCACGTGGAGCAGTACAATTTGCAAATAACCAATCAGTTTATATCAACAAGCAAACAAAAACGTTGTCGTCCATTTTGCCATCTCTTTTAAAACCTTTTCAATTATGTAGTCTCAATTAATACAATATGTAAATTAATTCTAATATTATTTGAACCTTTTTCGGTCAAGTTGTTTTAATATTCGCTATGAGAATAAAGCGCCAATTAATCGTTAATCAATATCAAAATACAAATTCGAACGAGGACCTTTATCTGTAGTTCAATGAGAATTCCCAGCGTGGCACGAGTGACTAAATTTCTTGTTTCGATGAGTGTATTCATGCAGCTCTTAAAACTGTAATTAATGCACACACTTCAGGAATATCTAGGAATATTACTAATTAATACTATACGTAGAATGATTCAGACTTTATTCTAATCTCTGTTATGTTTTAATGTTTGCCATGAGATTAAAAGCGCCGCATAAATTGTAATCAATTTCGTAAAAATTTGAACACAGATCTTTATCTGGATTTATTTGGGAATTCCCTGCCTGACAATAGTAACTAAACTTCTAGTGTTGAGGAATATAATAATATTGCGATTGCAATTAGTAAACAAACATGTGTGGTGTACATAGTGATGGTTGATACAGCAATGTTCGTTGCTTGGCTTACGTATTATTTTGTTTTGATTCTGAATATATATTTTCAAATTATATCAATAATGATTTATTGTAAATGCATCACATCCGGATTAACCAATGATGGATGTAGGAAGAGGTATGCATGATCAAATATTTCCATATTTTGCCAGAATATAAGGAAAAGGCAAAATAGTAATAAAGAATATTTACCTTTTTATGAAATGATGACAATGAACTAGTTCACGTTTAATGGCACCCAAGCTTTGTCAAGTTGCATCTTTACAGAGAGCTACACGCAAGAAGTGAGTGAAAGATTTGTGTGGGCTCCGCAAATTCATGTACATATTGTACTAGTATATGCGTGTACATGTGTTGTACATAAATTAAGTCCGAGACTTTTTCACCTTCTTCCATTTTCGAAGAAATAATAAATTTAAGGTATCTATGCGCCTCTTAAATTTTGACAAGGGGGTTGAACCCCAAAGCCATTCCACGAATGTCATGTGCAGTTTATTCTATGCTGTTCTTTATTTTCGTTTTGTTTTCTCCTATTATTATTTTTTTAGAATTTGAATTTCATAATAATCATTTGATCAGTAGTGTGAACATTCATGTGAAAATAGTCACCAAATAAATTCCGGGAAATCAAAGACATTTTATGAAACAACAGGGTCCTATTTGTTTTATTTTTGGACTTGCCAGTTGTCACTTTAAATTGTAAGTTCGAACGTAGAAAAGAAATTTGCAACGTTCATCCAATTTGATTAATACCTTTTTGGACTATTCTGCTAAACATTTCATTTTCCGTAAGACGTGTAAAGTACAAAATCAATTCAATTCAGAACAACGTCAGTTGATACAAGTTTTGAGAAGGTTTACTACCAATATTGCTACGCTTAGTGATGGAGATGAAAATACATGACTCATATAATAAGCTGACACAATTTCAGCTATAAATTATGTTCTGATCTTAATGGATTTGTCAACGATTTTCGAGATCCATGCTTGTTAGTTCCTTCACTTTTTTTTGCAACCAATTCAGTTAACATCTATAACATTTTTACAGAGTGAATAATAGTACAAGTTTATTTGTATTACAGAAAAAAAGAAAATGACAAACAGTATGTTGTTCAAAAGAAAAAATGCAGAGGAGACTTTACAGAAAGCTTAGAAAACTTGTTCAACATAAAGTCCTTAATACATGACATACGTACATTTGCAAAAAAATCTTAAAAACAAGAACAATTATATTAAAATGAATACATCATATATAAAGAAAAAGAACCTCCAAAACAAACCCACCATACTTGAATCCCTACCACTATCCGGCCCAACCTTCTACCCCCACCCACTTCAACCCCAACCCGATTTATTAGACAAAAACATACGCATGAGGTGTGATAATGTGTTACGGTCATTTAGGTGCCCGTGGTATCTCCTTTATGGGCAGAGTTTATTCTGTACTGCAAAATCCCCAGCCAACCACTGCAGTAGTCATTGGTCCAGCCTGTCGTGACCTACTCACGTCGGAAGGAATCATCGCATGATCTACGGAGAGAGTACGCCTAGTATGGGCAAAGCTTGGATGTACTTAAAGCCAAATTGCCAGCAGTGCAGAAAGAATGCGTTATCAACCATGAAAAGTGTACAAGTCATTTTAGATACCGGTTTAGTCGTCGCCCGTTTAAATGTTTAAGGATGAATTATCAACTTGAAACCAATGGGCGTTTTTTGTTTAATTCGTTTTGTGCTCTAAGTGCAAATCTTAGCTGGGTCTTTTCTCGAATAAATAAGGTTGGTATCGTCTGCATATAAATTCATTGGGTCTTCATTGGACAATCTGTGGATGTCATTTATGTAAATCATTTAAAAAAAAAAGTGTGCCCAAGATATTCCTGGTGTACCCTGCAGTCGATTTCCATCTTTTCTGAATTATGATTATTAATGTTAACAATTGTTACTTAAGTAGTCTTTAAATCATTGATGCGGGATACCTCCTATCGCATAATTATTCAGTTTCGCTAAAAGAATATCATGCTCTAATGTGTCAAAGGCCGTAGATAAGTCCAAAAATGTACCATTAACAAAATATTTGCTTTTAAAAGCATTAAAAAGCTTATGCGGCGTAAGATAGAGTAAGATTTAAGAATTTGACTTGCCTGGTAAAATAGCAAATTGACCATCACATATGATACATTGTTTGATCAGGGAGTTTAATGCCAACTCCCTGGTTTGATCTAGTCCCTGCCAAATTTTCTCCCTTAATGAACTGATAGAAAGATAAATTCTATCACAGAAAAACTGATTTCTCGTGTTTGACCATCTTCATAAATATTGACAGTGGCGTAACCAGAGGAGGAGGGGGGGGGGGAGGCAGGTGGCAGGGGAAGCCTCTCCGGCATGGACCCTGAAGGGGCCCGCACTATTATATAGAAAACAGTCCAAATTATCAATACATAGTATATTTGTACTCGTCGCTACTCTTGAGTTTCGTGGATTGCTTTACTCATTAGGCGATACAAGGCACGACTTATACCAACGCACAGAGATAGAAAACTTAACATCTACGAAACAAAGAAATTAGACGCACGGATGAACCTGGAGACGAACCTACTTCATTATATTCAAAAGGATTTTTTTTTGCGTGCCTGCAAGTGGAAATTAGTTTTGTTTGTTTAACGTAGCTGACTGGGATTTGTAAATGAAATTTGTTTTCTTCTCAAAGTCACAAATTGCACCTTTTTGTAGTAATGTTGTAAATGCTGGCCCTTAAATAGTGATGTTATACGGCAGGAGCCTAATTCCAGTAAGGGGGGGGGACATGTGGCCCACTTTTCGGCAGATTAAAAAAAAAATAGTACATTTTGGGGGATTCTTGCCACTTTTTCCACACTTTTATGTCCTCCTCCCTCCACTTTCCGGATGAAAACTACGGCCCTGGTAAGGGCCGTAAATCCCGGGTGGATAGGAAGACATGTACCCCACTTTTCGGCAGAATTGTACAAATTCAGTACAATTTTGGGAAATTATTTTACTGTTGTCCCCCACTTTTACGTCCCCCCCCCCTCACGACTTTCCAGATATTGTATTTTACGTGCAGTTTGGTGTTCGTTTTTTTAAATTGTTAATCGAGTTGATATGATTGTGATACGTGAGCTTAAAGATTCTGCTAAACCGACATAAGTTTCTGTGTCCTCTTTGGTGGACACGGTAGCCTGGTACACTACGGAGGAAAGGGTATTGCATTTGCCGGGGACCGGGAAAACATCCCTATTTCTACAGTTACAAGAGTCGTCTTTGTTAGCTCCTTTGAGTTAAACCTGGTTAGGTGAAGTTATTGTTTGCTGGACAGTATTCATACAACAGTTACTAATTTGCATTGTATTTTTGTCAATTTATTTATACAAGACACTTCCAGAAGGAAAATGATTCTTAACTACGGTAAGGAATTCCTTACAATATATACAATACATAAAATATACCATAGGGGGCAACTCGCCCCTCCAGCCCGTAGGGCCCTAGCTACGCCACTGACTATTGGGTTGGCGAACATTTATTCTTTTGACTAACTTTGATCATTATGAGGGAGTCACTCTACTACATTATAGTCACGCCCTTCTCGGGAAACAAGTAATAGATTTCTGTCAAGATCATCCAAACGACGGCACGTTGGAATGTTTATCTGATAACCAGTAAACCTTGTCATATACATTCATAGCATGAACTGCGTAATCAAGACACCTTCCACATCGGCAGTATAAGTTCCCTTTCAACGCGCCTTGGCGGTGTTACAATTTGAACCGCGGTTAATGCGCGTCAAACCGTCGTAATGTGTTAGTTGTAGAAACGTACCGTCAACAGTGGTCTGTGGTATCTATTATTTTGCAGTATTCCCCACCTACATCTACAGTAGCCAGCAAAAAGCAACAGACGAGAGGTACCCGCTATATGACCTTACACCTGTACCCAGTAGTTTCAACTCCAGGAGAAGCTTCATGACCAGTGTCACTCATCTAGAACCAACACCTTTTAAAGCCCACGTAGTAATGTGAATGGAATGGCTTGACAATCTTCCACATCAACCAGCGATGAAAATTCCACCTGCTGAAGACCTTCCACCTGGATCCAACAAATAACTGGACAAAGCGGAAGTGTATAAACAGTCCGGTAGCATGCCTATTATGGGAACATAAATCTTCCTATTAATGTGAACATTTTGCTACATGGAAGCCGCCATTTTGTGATATTTCTCATGATCCTTTGCTATCCTAACGTTAAAGCCTTATACAATGTAACATTTTTCAAATTTAAAATACGTCTGGAAAAAAATATCTTTGCTAGGGGAAACTTAAGTTTATGAAAATACCTTTATTACTGTCATGGCTACAACTTTTCCACTCCCATTTGATGTGTTCACCACGCCGTTTTCGAAATATTTGATAAAATAGACAATAGAGCTAGGCTTTTAGGCGCGAAACGGCCATTTTTAATATTCAAGTGTTTTTCAACACAATAATTTTTAATATTTCAAGTACATATATTACAAACTATAACATTTTATCGCAAAATCTGAACAATATGGCTTGCATGACTTCAATATTATCGTGTGTTATACTTCCTATTAATAGGCATGCTTCCGGACTGCTAAATAGACTCCGCACGGGAGTCGCCGACGACGACGAGTGAACACACAATTACAATGACGGGGTCGTCGCCTGCGTATTCGGTTATAATAGTAAAAATGCTATCACGGAACGCTTAATACGACCCGGACGAGAACACAGGTACGACGTACGGACATCGACAACCAAGTCAATGTTCACGGCCTTTGATAACCAGTTGTGGTACAATGATTTTTAATATTTCAAGTACATGAATTAGAAGCTATGACATTTTATCGCAACATCTGAATAATATGGCTGTATGACTTTAATATTCTCGTGTGTTATAAATGTTCCTACTAATAGGCTTGCTACCGGACTGATAAAAGGATTTTCATGTTATTTTAGGATAAATTTCGAAAAAGCACGGAATGATGCATGAAATCCTTCTCCAAAATTTGATCAACTCACATGCATAAATAAGATTTATGACTAAGATTGTCTAGCTAAAAAAGGTAAACAATATCAACATGTTTGTGAAGTAGTAAACGTTGTCCATCTAACCTTAAAAAATATGCAAATTTCATCCCAAAATGATATACTATGCGAAAACCTTTCAAATATGATTTACTACGATTTACTTCATGAGAATTGAGACATGCTAAATAGTTTCTACATAATCACATTGTCCTGCTAATTGATTTGGACACTTTAAGTGATAAAATAATTTCACTGTCAAAAGCAATGCGAAGGATAACATCAGAATAGTTTTGATTAGTACTCGATTTTGTTTGGGCTTGTAGCTTCCCGGCTTAAGTATGAGTGTTGTATTTATTGCAAAAAACGGAGGTGGCTTAACAAAATATTTAGAATCGACGAATGAGCAGACACCAAACAGGAAAACATTATATTTCCAGTATAACATTCTAAGTGTACTTTGTACCCATGATGTCATACTTCATAGGCATACCGCAGAAAACAAAGGAATTTTCAAACTATTTTTCGAAACATATCAAGCTCAAAGAAAGACATTATTGGCTGCATTTTGAGATATGAAAATTGCCTTTTCATATCTCAGCGACATTTACATACATTTATTGCTGATAAATTTCAATAAATGTAGAGATGAACAGTGGACACTCAAAAGTGTAGGCTGGTATATGTATGTACTCTATTGTGACTTTGATGATATAATTGTAATTATAACTTGTGATTCCCTCATACCATTGTTCAAATTAAGGTGAATTAGCTTGGAAATTTGTGAAATCACCATTGAGAGCTTTTGAAAATAAATGTTTAATAAGTCAGATTATTATCAAAGTAAAATAATCTTCAGGAGTATTTGGTGTTAGTCTCATTGCCTAGATTTTCAACGTATCTATTTTAATGGTTCCTTAGCGTGACAGTCGTGGTCCAAGCGAACGAAACCTTTTTTGGAAAGTGCCCTTAAAGGATTAAAACCACGAATTTTTACACACTTGTGCAATATTTGAATTGCGATAACTCCTAAACGGAAACAGATATCAACATGATTTTTACACCAAATTGTTTCATTTATACTCTCCGTTCCTCTTGCATATATATATATATATATATATATATATATATATATATATATATATATATATATATATATATATATATATATATATATATATATATATATATATATAAATATATATATATATATATATATATATATATATATATATATATATATATATATATATATATATATATATATATATATATATATATATATATATATATATATATATATATATATATATATATATATATATATATATATATATATATATATATATATATATATATATATATATATATATATATATATATATATATATATATATATATATATATATATATATATATATATATATGTATATATATTTATATATATATACATATATATATATACATATATATATATACATATATATATATATATATATATATATATATATATATATATATATATATATTTATATATTTATATATATATATATATATATATATATATATATATATATATATATATATATATATATATATATATATATATATATATATGTATATATATATATATATATATATATATATATATATATATATATATATATATATATATATATATATATATATATATATATATATATATATATATATATATATATATATATATATATATATATATATATATATATATATATATATATATATATATATATATATATATATATATATATATATATATATATATATATATATATATATATATATATATATATATATATATATATATATACATATATATATATATATATATATATATATATATATATATATATATATATATATATATATATATATATATATATATATATATATATATATATATATATATATATATATATATATATATATATATATATATATATATATATATATATATATATATATATATATATATATATATATATATATATATATATATATATATATATATATATATATATATATATATATATATATATATATATATATATATATATATATATATATATATATAAAATGAACATTCATGGGAATATTCCTTTAAAGGCCACTGAAGGCAATTTTAAACAAATATCATAATATCGAAATTAGTTGAAATTAAAACAATTTAACGAGCCGTAACGGGAAAACATTTCTCATTCCATTTTCCGGCGAAATACTGGAACGAATCACCCTTTTAGTTACTAGTCATACGGCAATTCATTATTATGAAAACAATGATTTTGAAAGACGACATATCGTCAATGTTATACGAAGCGTGCGGCTGTTTAGCACAAATATCTTAGGGTATCGTGGATATTTCATTCAGTATAACCATGTAAAATGTTCCATGATTATCTATTATTTTCCGGAATCAAACACTTGAAAGTTTTTGAGCCTCATAATATGTTGTAATAGCAGGTACGGTAAGTGTTAACAGGCAAATCTTGAAACTGAACAATTTCTCCTGTTTAATGGTTCCTATAATGCATTAATGTAAGCCAATCAATATTTTCTTTGGAATTTTCCAATATATTTTAGGGATATGACAAACAATTAAAAAAAATATTTTTAATGGATTTGAAAATACATCCTTGTGATACAATAAAAATTGGTATTCAGATTTGAATATTGAGGACGGAGAATTCAATTTAAGCTATACATTTTATTCCAAAACGATACTGATTGGCCTATCCATATAAGTGCACATTAAACCATTGTGTTTCGACCAATAAAAAAACACGAATTGAATTATATTTATCTCGTACGTTAGAGACGACATCTGACCTTTAATGTTTTTCATTGTTGTGTCGCTGCTCCACGAACATATGTTTTATGGTACCAAAGCTTGTGTGAGGATTGTTTTTTTTTTTATCTCCTTTGACCCTTTCTCTCTTTTTTATCACCCTATTACGATAAAAGTGATGCGACTTTTGACCTCAATAATGATGTGTGACATTAAAATCATTAATTCATGATTTCTCTGTGTTTAAGAAAATGTTATTTTTACTTTCGTTATTTTCTTTTAAAGGCCAGTTATCGTCTCTATAACGCGGAGGTAAATAGATTTCAATTCGAGTGTTTTGATTGGTCGAAAGACAATTGTACAATGTGCACTTACATTGGTAGGCCAAGCAGTATCGTTTTGGAATAAAATGTACTCCGTCACATTTTGATCACGATAGATGGCCTTTAATTGTTAGAAGTAACCCTTGTACATACTGTCAATACGCGTAGGTCGCACACTGTGGGCAATAGTGAAGCAACAATGACAGTTTATTTCCGGATCATCCACCTAGGTCTTTTGCGAGTTTGACGTCACATCCAATTTCTCTATTTTAAAAATAGAAGCATTCCACAAAACTGTTAGTAGACCGAGGTTTAATTAACAGTTTTGTCGATAGCGACTGGTCCATTACTTTTGCTAATTTACACAATACGTTCAGGGATACGAAAGTCATTTACTTCCAATTTCAGTATATACACTACATCCTAGGCACAAATCAACTTCTTACTAAGTTAAGTTTAATTCCAAGTCCCTTTTGTACGTTTTGTAAAGGCTGTAGGGAATACTATGAGCATCTTTCTGGTCGTGTCACTTTGTAAAACATTTTTGGAATTTTTTTTCCACCTGTTACTTACCACCTGTCAGTCTCATTTTTAGAGACATTTTCTTCGGCTTATTTGATAAATAAAAAACTAAAGACATAAATTGGTAGTTTTTCATACTGTAAGTATTTCATTTACACATTTAAGATGCAAGAAAAATTACAAAGTTTTGATTATTTAAGATCAATATGGTTTTATATTTGATGTTGAGGAACATATTGCATGCAGTAAGAGCTCATACTAATTATTTATCTTCTATTTCATGGCATTGAAGAAAAAACAATCAGCCTCGGGACTCTCTCTTATAGATTACTTGCACGTTTGTGTTTTAACTTTGCACGTAAGACACTTTTAACTTAATTTTCAAATCTATTCGTTTTCCACTTTTGTCTGCTTATTCTACAAAATAGATATTAGTGTACTGCAAAATATTTGTATATTACCATTGTACAAATTGATCCATTTTGTATGTAAGTATCGTAAAAAGCACAAAAGAAAATCTGACAGAAACCATGTTACTATATCTTAACCTAGTAACTTTGAAGATATCAAATACAAAACGATATAAATTAAGTCAAATTCTAATAACAATACAATACATCATATCTTAGGATAAAGTTACATCAGCTTAATCTGACAGAGACCATTTTCACCTTTGTAACATTGGAGATATCAAATTCAAAACGATACAAATTAAACCCATTCATATTTAAAAAAAAAGTAAATTAAATTTCAAGTAGCTTTGGAGATATCAAATACAAAAAGAAATGAATTAAATCCAACTATACTAAAAATCTGACAAGCAGCAAAAGCCATGAATAGCTTGCTTAATATATATTTAGGCAAGTCAAAATTCCTCGACACTGATTGCGCTTCTTTCATTATGATTGAAGAATTTTATTGTCATATGAAAACAATTTTATTCATTGCTTCAATAGAACCTTTTTAATTCTCAAATTTGTATTCGACCTTTTTTCATTAATTACTCATCCGTAACACACACGCTGTCATAAAGTTAGCGATTATTCATAGGCCTATTTTTGTGTTGGCAGACTGCGCACACTTCTTTGTGGATACAACTGTTAATCAAACCAAAGAGAAGCTTTTTGATCAAACAATAAATTTACCACACGGATGTTTACATTAAGAAGTATTTTTAGCCCCTTTGACAAAGGTTTTGACGCTTCACACCAAAGACATTATCAAACGTTTATCATTAGATTCAACATGTTTAACCAGAGCTTCGTGTAATCCCTAGGTCACCCACAAGGTTACTCATTTGATTTCATGAATGTAGATCTAGGTTGCATGAGGAGAAGTAGGTTGCATGAGGTATTGCGCTATTAGTGTGGTCTAGAAAATTATTTATTTGACCCATTACCTTCAGAACTGGGTGAAAGGTCATCTAGTTTCAAAATATTTATCAAGTGAACAATTCATGGATGAGGCATCAAAGTTGCATTGCTGTCGCTGCTAAAGCTATGTTTAAGAATATCCTTAATTTGGCCCGATGATCCTAAGAACTGGGTCAAATTCTCACATATGCAACGTTTTTAAAGTATACATATGACAACCGACTAGGTAAATGTCGTTGATGGTAGCATCATGTTTTTCTATGGAAACTGCTATTGTCGTACTCATAACTAAACGTAAAAACATCCCAAAACAAATACAAGTAAAATATAATTTCCTTCCTACTAAAGTTACGTTATAATGCTACTTTAGGAGTCAATTTATAGCTTTAATAAAATAGCAATTTATTTCATTGTATTTGTTAACATTTTTAATTCTGAGATCAATTCTGATATCATATTTGCATATCATATATTGTGATATAAAATATTTGCTATGGCAGCATGTTCGGGACAAATGACGTAATTATGGGGTTATTATTGCAAGCAATGAAACGAATTTATCTAGGCATATCAATACATATCTATTTTTGATGGGTTCAACTTGTTCGAAGACTCAGATGTCAGAACCGACCGGAACTTGTAAAAACTTTGCAAAATTTGTAAACCCCTTTCTATGATCGTGTTTCGCAATAACAAAGTAGTGTACGATACCTTCTTCAATTTTGATCTTTTTGAAGAGTTTTTTATAGTTCTTAATGTATTTCCTATTTTTTAGTTTTGAATAAAAAGGAAGCCACCCATGTAAAGTGTGAGATAAAGGGAAATTTTCGGAAAGTGCACAAATTATGAGATACATTTATATATTATTACTCTCAGTATTATGGTGAGTTATCATTCTTTACGTGTCAAAATTCTAACAAATCATATACTTTATAATGTAATACGAACAACACAGAACGTACAATTTTAATGTATTTTGAATTGCAAAAGTCAGTTTGGTGATATTTTATATTAAAATAATATCGATTATGATGGCATGATATCAAAAATACTAATAAGTCCCCTAAATGGATTAAAACTAAGAAATAGATTAATATCGTGGTGTATATGGTATTTTTACACACACTTGCAGCGAGCAAACCTTTTTGGGAAGTTCTATCGAGGAACGTTCTGCATTAGAATATTGCCAAAATGATCCTTATTTACCTGAAAACTGCACAAATTAAACAGATCTGAGAATTTGTTTTTGATGTGTTGTTGTGGATTTTTCGGGAAAAAACCTCTGTGGCGAAACGATAGGAAAATTTTCATGATGTGACTCATACATACATGGGTAAATGTATATACAATACTCTATGAACTATTGTGAATCGAATGAATACTACAAGTGTGTGTGTGTGTGTGTACGCGCGCACGCGCGTGTGTGTGTGTGTGTGATAATGCGTGGACCATTATGATAAGTATATGATGAAACATTCTGAGGTGCACTGTCTCGAGAGTCACAAACGTGAAGTGAAAAACTATTTAGTTCCAGTGGTATCTGGCTTTCCCAACCACTTACTGATTGTCTTGTCATGATTTTAGTCAATGTGTTGACCAGAAACTTTAAATTATATCGCTAAATTGTTAATTATAATCTTCATTTTAACAACAAATGGCCATATCAATTACACAAATGACAACTATGAATCGAACCCATCGACAGTACTTTCAGTATTTTGATTTAAAGATGGCCCTGGTTGGAGGTATGATAAAGGTCAAATTATCTTCCATTAAGATCGTCTTCACTTTTTCAAAACGAAATGACAGAGGGTTAAAATCAATAGATTTACATAAGAAAATAGAGGCTTTGTCTTGTATATACATCACAAGAGTAACACAAATTTGCATATTTGCACAAAAACCTTCAAAAAGCTGTAAAATGGCCAAATCTTAACTGATTTTGAAAATTTTGTTGGCTGTCTTCATATTTGTAAGTGGAGTTGAAATCAATAGCTAATGTTGCCTCTACCTGTCCATATATCTTTCAGAATTTAAAAATAACATTGAATTCACCATTTTATTAGCAGTAAGGGGCCACTATACAGACCCGGACCAATCAGAAGCCAGCATTCCAGTCATGTGACTAATTTCTCATAAATATTTATAGATACCAATGCTGGCTTCTGATTGGTCCGGGTCTGTATAGCGGCCCCTAAGATTTTCCTTCTGGATCATCGGATTGCCAGGTATCTATGAATATATTTATGAGAAATTAGTCACATTGCTGGAATGCTGGCTTCTGATTGGTCCGGGTCTGTATAGCGGCCCTTGAGCTTTTCCCTCTTAGTCATCGGATTGGTCGGGGTCTGTATATTGACCTCTGAGATTTGTTATTCATTTGCATATACTTAATGCTAACTTTGGATTGGTCACTACCTGTATCGCGGCCCCTGCCAGTGAGATTTTCCCAATCACTACCTGTATAGCGGCCCCTGAAAGTTTTCCTCTGGGTCATCGTCATAAGATATTCTCGACGACGGTGCTTTGGATTGGCCACTACCTGTATAGCTGTCCCTGAGATTTTCCCTCTGGGTCATCGGATTGCGTCTTAGGATAGTCTCGACGACGGAGCTTCGGATTGGTCACTACCTGTATAGCGGCCCCTGAGATTTGTTCATCTGGGTCATCGGATTGCCATCACAGGATATTCTCGACTGTTCTGCAGAATCCTTTGCTGGCCTCTGATTGGTCACTACCTGTATAGCGGCCCCTTAGATTTTTTCCTCTGGGTCATCGGATTGCCGTCACAGGACAGTATCGATTGTTCTGCAGAGTCCTTTTAACGAGGTGTATAGCTTTTCCTGACTGGGTGTGTCAGGTTATTGTAGGGTAAAAATACCTGCCCCAACTAACGCAGGATACCGTTGGAAGCAAGCCATATTAGCTCTTTTCCCTCTTTCCACCCTCATTAGGGTTTCATCGGATCTTGAGTTACGAATGTTGACATTCAGCAGTGTGGTTTAATTGAATCACCCGATTGTCGTAGACGAACCTGTCCGTTTCATGTAAGGGGACTTGTGGGATGAAAGGTTTAATACCCGTACGGGAGGGTTGTGAGATTGGGCTGAATGACGCGTTTTGTATAGATCAGTCGATATTCGTTGGTGATGTTTCTGGTGAGAACTTTACCGGACCGTCTCTCTGGATGCGGTGAGAGTAGTGGACGGAAACGATGACTTCTTCATCATCGTCCCAAGCCCATATTTTTTCCATTCAATGCTGTTGCCATATATGGTCATCAAACCACTATCAATTGACCAATCTGATTGGTCAAAAAATGACATAATTCTATTACGCATGTAATGGACCAATACCTTGTTCCGCAGAGTCCTTTAAACGAGGTGTATAGTTCATTTGCAATGCTGGCTTCTGATTGGTAGGGGGGGGGGCTGTCTGTGTAGCGACCTCTGAGATTTTTTCTTCTGGGTTATCGGATTGCGTCACAAGATAGTCTCAATTGTTCCATAAAGTCCTTTTAACGAAGTGTATAGCTTTTCCTGACTAGTTGTGTCAGGTGGGGGGTATCATGGTACTCATTGTCGCCCATTTCAAAACAATACACCCTGATAGTCTGTTGATTAGAAGCTTAGATTTGTCAAAGAGCTTAAACTGTACAAATAATATAAATAAATCGCCATATCACGATTATCGATAATATCGGAATAATATCGTCACAATTTACCGAGTCACGTCATTCGAGAAACAGAAAACTTGTCATGTTTGAGACCATGTTCTTGAAAATAGGTAAGATTTGAGCGGCGATATTTTTTAAACGGTGTGATTTGAGCGGCGATATTTTCTAAACGTGTACGAATTGAGAACGAAATTTTATTTTCAAATCCCATTGACTTTGCACAGGGAGCAAAATTTGAGCAAAGATATTTTGAAAACGTGAATAATTTGAGAAGACATTTTTTTCTGACACTCCCTCATTTGAGAAACAATTTTTTTGAAAAACTCATTCGAGAAACAATTTTTTTCTGAAACACTGTCATTTGAGGCAATTGTTTGCTCAACTGTTTTTTATTTGAGAGGACAAAGCTGGCGTCTAACGGGGAATAACAGGACAGAACTGCACTTAAATGCGAAATACGGGGGTCTATGGGGGCTTCATAGTAGGAATAATCGAATAAAACTACGTTTTTAACGGAAAAATGGCGTCAACGGGGGAATAACAGGACAGAGCTGCGCTTTAAAGGATTAGATTAGTGGTCAAGCATGTCTATCTTTTATGAAAGAGGATTTCAAAAGAAACGAAATGGTGAAGAAAGCGTTCAGAAATCTTATTCTGTTAAGGAGATATTAAAGTTTAAAATTTGGTATCATTTGTGTAGAAACAACTGAAATCAGACTAGTTGTGATGTCATAATCTCAGATTCTTTAAAGTCTTGATGTATTTTATTATATTTTGTCCTGCGATTATATGGCTTGAAAACCATGGGATATGTCAACAAAGTAGTAAAACTGAATCTAGAAGGGTATTTATAATATACCACCTGAAGAAAGTTTGAGCAAAAAAAAATTCAAATAGTGAAAAAATTAAATACACTTTCTTTAAAATACATAAAGACTTTGAGGAATCTGAGTCTGTGACATCACAACTAGTCTTGATTTCAGTCGTTTCTACAGAAATGATACCAAACTTCAAACTTGAATATCTCCTTAATGGAATAAGATTTGTGCACGCTTTTCTTCACCATTTTGTTTCTCTTGAAGTCCTCTTTCATATATAATGGACATGCTTGACCCATGAACCAATCCTTTAATGCGCAATACGGGGGTCCACGGGGGCTTCATCGTGGGGATATTTGGACAAAACACGTTTTTAACGAGAAAAAAATGGCGTCAACAGGGGAATGACAGGACAGAACTGTGCTTTAAAAGGGGGTGGGACTTGATTCCAAACCACGCCCCCTGAACTTTTTTCCTCAACCATTACATTTGAGCATGCACTTTTGAAAATCCGGTGAAGAAGAAGGAGCACGAGGAGGAGGAGGAGCAAGAGGAGGAGAAGAAGAAGAAACAGGACGTCAAATTTCAGAAGGCATTTTGATGTGTACTTCAGTTTTTGAAATTTCTTGAGCGCTCTTTGTACTCAACCATCCACTTTTGAGAGGATATTTTGAAGAAAAAAAAGTGGTAAAAAACGAGGGAAATGGGCTAAATAGCGAGGGACTTTATTGCGTACACGCGATAATGACGTCATTGCCTTGAGAATGGGACAAAAGTATCTATGACGTTATAAAATGTGGATGTGTATTATGTTGTATGTGACCATCGACCAGTCTAGGACTGTCCGGAGAGAACCGCCATGACGACGGAACGTCGACGAACCTTGCGCCGTGCCAAAACACTACTTAAACCCCATCAATTCACATCTTATTGCCAGCCATCAACTTAAAAAAAACCCCTGAAACACACTTACCATATTTAAATCCCAAAGTAATTACAGTGGCAGATTTATTTAAGCAAGACACTAATGAATGACGCAACCCCGTATGTTAGGATCAGGCTCATAGTCCACCACCCCTGCTGCTCTCCTAAACGACGATTGGCTTTTTTCTCAGTCATAGTAATCAAACACGCAGTATGCACACACAACACCACAGTAAGTATAACACGAAATGTCAACACGTTATAACTCAATATATAATAACACGTTGTAGTTGTTAGTGTAGCGGATGAATGCCGTGAATGATAAAACAAAATCTTCACCCCGCTTTTAAATCTTCGATCTTGAATGACATTCAATACTATTGCCATATATGGTCATCACACCACTATTAAGTGACCAATCGAATGGATTCAAAATAATGTTACGTATGTAATGGACCAATACCATTATTTAATATTCGTCTTTCATGCCTTATCCCATGATAACCGACATCAAGGACATTTAAACAAAGGATCTATATTGATCCAAAAAACACACATGAATTATGAATGATTTTTTTTATCATTTCGCCATGCATAATCATTGATCGGTCTATTCTTGACTGCCCAAACAGGTTTCATCTTAACAGATGATTTTACCCCATTGTTAAACATAAAGTAATCAAAGTGCTAGTACTTTTACCACCCAATTATTAAACACGCATTATGTACAGAATTGATGTATCGATCGGTTCTCTTTGTCAAACACAAGGACATTTAAACAAAGGATCTATATTGATCCAATAAACACAGATGGATCATGTATGGGTTTTTTTCTTCTTATACTATTAATATCGATTTGCCACGCAAATACATTTTCACAGATAAAGAAAGGATCCAATAAACAAACATGGATTATGTATGATTTTTTTTCTCATACTATTAATATCGATTTGCCACGCAAACATCTTCACAGATAATTTTTCCTCATTATTATCTTTGACCACTCTTATTAAACACGCATTATGTACAGAAATGATGTATTGATCGGCTCTACTAATCCCCATTATTAAGCAGCAATCACAAAAAATACGCATGATGTGCACAAAATAGATCGACTGTATATCCTACATTTTTCCTGTATCCTTTTATATCACAAGGCCCGTGACTATAACCAGATAACTCAGTCAAATTGCGCTCGGATTTTTATACAGTTAGAAGTTCATGTCCTCAAATGACCCCAGAAGCAGCACCGATTAACGGCTCTCACACGTCTCTGTCTTTAACGGAAAGTTGTACGTTCATGTACGGCAGTATTTCACACCCCTGAATACAGGGACGACACCTGTGGTAACCAAGAAAGGTATTGCCCTCACGCCTGAACAATGGTCGACGTTAAGCCGACGAACTCATTTGGTTACGGATACGCTCAAGAAATTAAAGGAAAGTACCCATTGCATCCATTCGGGAGAAAAGCTAAAGCTGGCGCTCGGGCAGCATAACTACGTCACAATCTCATCATTTAAAGACAATCTCTACGCACTTATCAGAAAGTACAGCAACATTCCAGGAACCGGCGAAGTCCCTACAAAAACAGGAATTGCTCTCACACCTGATCAATGGTTGACTTTGACACGTCCCGAGAGTTTTCGTCAAGTGTTATTTTTGAAAGACGAAGAAGACACAATGAAGCAAAGAAACATTCAAGCAAGAAAGACCAACACACCTCTTGACTCGCCCTCCTACAAAGCGATGTGCAGCAAACCCAATCTTGTGTTCACACCAGTATGTTTGCCTGTTGAGAAAGAAAAAGAACCGACGTGTAACAAATCCAAGCTTGTCTTACAGTCAAAAAACATATCTTCCGATTGGAATGAAGCAGGATGCCTTTGGTTGATAATTGACTAGCGCTTTTTTCTAAAAAAAAGTTATAAAGTACCTAAATCCAGGAAACACCCATCATTCTTTCATAGCTTTCCGAGGAAAAACACATCATGGCTCAAACCGGTTGGAATAAGGTAAACGAGAGGAATGGTAACGTGTACTACTATAACAAGCATACGGGAGAAATGCGATTCTCACCCCCTCCTTTGGGTGCGGACAACATACCATTGAAGAGAGCTTTGAAAATGCAGAGTTTCGACAAAGTAAGAGACAGTCGCGGATGGGTGACCCGAGCTTATCCCATAGGAGAGGACGTGTACGTGTCTACATCGCAGTTTGAAAGCATCAAATACGTTAATCCCGGCAAGTATGCCAAAACCAAGTCTGGTACAATACCTCGAGTTACAGTCGAAGGCATCGCCATGGAAGAAGGCGTTTGGGATGAACTCTGTAAAAACTAAAATATGATATCTGAACTGGTCTTGCATTACCACACGTCTAGCGTCAACGGAGCCCGTCGCACGAGTGGCTCGTCACACCCCGAATAGTTACGTTTGCTTCTCGGAAAGCAGATATACATCAGTCTCACCGTAGAAGATGAAAACATTCTTGTGAATATACGCTATTTCAACTACGCATTGCAAACGATCAACGATTTAAACGGACGCACCAGTCGTCAACGGACGGTCATACCTGGAGAAAAAGGGATTTCTCTCTACCTGGGGCAATGGTGTAAACTGACAAACATGGAAGGCCTATATGCAGTAGAACATTTGAAAGCACTAGCCAAAGTACCTATCGTTTCACCCGCAAAGAAAATACCCCGTTCGCCGTCGTCGCCACCTCCCACCCTGTCAAAAAGGCGCAAGGTAAACTAAAACTTGACACACCACCCACCATCATCATCGAGAAACCTAAAGAAGAAGAACTCTCAAAAGAAGAAGAGTTATCTACGCCTGTTTCAACATTTAATACAAAATGTGTATTGTTGTAGTTTTTTTTATGCCATATAAGCTGCGTCTTTTTTCAGGCATTGTTTTGAAAGAAAAGTTTTCAAAAAAAGAGAGCCCTGTATCGGAAACTTATAAGTGATAGATAATAGTAAACCGGATCCCGTGAACTGCTGAACATTTTGTTTGCACATTTGTTACTTTTAAAATTTCATTTTAAATATTCATTGTTTGATTAGTGATGTTTTATAGCGCCATATAACCTGCGTGTTATTTTCTGGCGTATTATATCCTGTACAGTGCTAATATGCGGACGTCCTTCCCCTACAAGTTATTTTCTGACGATAATGCTGTATCAATAAATTGAAAAAAGGGCAAGTTTGATGTGTCAACGTGTTTCTTGTATCTTTTTTACCTCCTTTTCTATGGTATTTTCCCCGGTTATTCCATTTTTAAACGATACCCTTCACCCTCCAACCCCTTACACAACCCCTTTCTCGTTTAGAAAAAGCATGCATCCTTCCTGCTCTTTTTTCCCTTAGCAATAAATTCATACCCCACCCCATTTCTCGAACGCCTAAAATGCGTCATATTATACTGCAATTTTGTTACCATTGAACCAGTGTTGTAGCATCTTTGTACCCCCAATGGAGATCATGTTCCTAATTCTATGCAAACTGTAATACATGAAACTATACAATGAAACTAAAACGAACGATATTTATTTTTAGTCTGGAGATAGGGACAAAATCGATACTCTATTCTGCTAAGAGACAACATGAGCAAACTTTTTTTTTCCTATGATGATACTGCATGACGATTTTCGAAGGTGTACGAATCATGGTAAAAAATCAATATCAGTCGCTATTAATGTATAGTGTTTGTGAGGATGAATAAATATTCATTTGTTTTATAAAAAAAGAAGATACTTTTGAGGAAAATAATATTTATATATACGTATAAAGGAATTTCTATGAATGGTATCATTAACAAATGAAAGAAGCTTTTTCATACGTTTTGACATTAAGTTCAGAAATCATTTTTGATTTTTCCAGACAGTCACGTTTACCTCAAATTTGTAAATGTTTGTCTGTGTTCTTTTTTTCTTTTTTTTTTATTGTTTGTGAATGTATTTTGTCGTTTCAAAGCCATCCTGACCTATGAATAATGAATGTTAATGATGATTTAAAGAATTATATTTCTGTGGGCGACAATAAGCGAATCTAGCGCTAAAATTGAAGCATTTGATAAAAGTATCTTTTTTCTTCTTATTTTAGTAAAAAAAATGCGTAAAGAGTTTTTAGATATTATTCGCACAGGGTGGTTTGTAAAAAGATAATTTCCCAACTTTTACCAGTATATTGGTCTATGACAAACAAAATCTACTTCAATAGTTAAAAATGCTTTAAAGCCTCCTTTTACAACCCTATACGATATTTATTTTATCCTTTTAATTGATTTTTTTAACGTCCCTAAGGAAATGTATAAGAAAATAAAAAGAAGTAAAAACTATTGTTAATTATATTTAAAAAAATGTGTGTATGGCTAAAGGTCCCCAGGCTAGTAACCCTGGTATTATTTAGACATATATATATATATATATATATATATATATATATATATATATATATATATATATATATATATATATATATATATATATATATATATATATATATATATATATATATATATATATATATATATATATATATATATATATATATATATATATATATATATATATATATATATATATATATATATATATATATATATATATATATATATATATATATTTATATATATATATATATATATATATTTATATATATATATATATATATATATATATATATATATTTATATATACATATATATATATATATATATATATATATATATATATATATATATATATATTTATATATATATATATATATATATATATATATATATATATATATATATATATATATATATATATATATATATATATATATATATATATATATATATATATATATATATATATATATATTTTTTAAACTCCTTTCTATGATCGTGTTTCGCAATAACAAAAAGTAGTGTACGATACCTTCTTCAATTTTGATCTTTTGAAGAGTTTTTATAGTTCTTAATGTATTTCCTATTTTTTAGTTTTGAATAAAAGGAAGCCACCCATGTAAAGTGTGAGATAAAGGAAAATTTTCGGAAAGTGCACAAATTATGAGATATATTTATATATTATTACTCTCAGTATTATGGTGAGCTATCATTCTTTACGTGTCAAAATTCGAACAAATCATATACTTTATAATGTAATACGAACAACACAGAACGTACAATTTTAATGTATTTTGAATTGCAAAAGAGAGTTTGGTGATATTTTATATTAAAATAATATCAATTATGATGGCATGATATCAAAAATACTAATAAGTCCCTTAAATGTATTAAAACTAAGAAATAGATTAATATCGTGGTGTATATGGTATTTTTACACACACTTGCAGCGAGCAAACTTTTTTGGGAAGTTCTTATCGAGGAACGTTCTGCATTAGAATATTGCCAAAATGATCCTCATTTACCTGAAAACTGCACAAATTAAACAGATCTGAGAATTTGTTTTTGATGTGTTGTTGTGGATTTTTCGGGAAAAAACCTCTGTGGCGAAACGATAGGAAAATTTTCATGATGTGACTCATACATACATGGGTAAATGTATATACAATACTCTATGAACTATTGTGAATCGAATGAATACTACAAGTGTGTGTGTGTGTGTACGCGCGCACGCGCGCGTGTGTGTGTGTGATAATGCGTGGACCATTATGATAAGTATATGATGAAACATTCTGAGGTGCACTGTCTCGAGAGTCACAAACGTGAAGTGAAAAACTATTTAGTTCCAGTGGTATCTGGCTTTCCCAACCACTTACTGATTGTCTTGTCATGATTTTAGTCAATGTGTTGACCAGAAACTTTAAATTATATCGCTAAATTGTTAATTATAATCTTCATTTTAACAACAAATGGCCATATCAATTACACAAATGACAACTATGAATCGAACCCATCGACAGTACTTTCAGTATTTTGATTTAAAGATGGCCCTGGTTGGAGGTATGATAAAGGTCAAATTATCTTCCATTAAGATCGTCTTCACTTTTTCAAAACGAAATGACAGAGGTTAAAATCAATAGATTTACATAAGAAAATAGAGGCTTTGTCTTGTATATACATCACAAGAGTAACACAAATTTGCATATTTGCACAAAAACCTTCAAAAAGCTGTAAAATGGCCAAATCTTAACTGATTTTGAAGATTTTGTTGGCTGTCTTCATATTTGTAAGTGGAGTTGAAATCAATAGCTAATGTTGCCTCTACCTGTCCATTAATCTTTCAGAATTTAGGAATAACATTGAATTCACCATTTCATTAGCAGTAAGGGGCCACTATACAGACCCGGACCAATCAGAAGCCAGCATTCCAGTCATGTGACTAATTTCTCATAAATATTTATAGATACCAATGCTGGCTTGATTGGTCCGGGTCTGTATAGCGGCCCCTAAGATTTTCCTTCTGGATCATCGGATTGCCAGGTATCTATGAATATATTTATGAGAAATTAGTCACATTGCTGGAATGCTGGCTTCTGATTGGTCCGGGTCTGTATAGCGGCCCTTGAGCTTTTCCCTCTTAGTCATCGGATTGGTCGGGGTCTGTATATTGACCTCTGAGATTTTTTATTCATTTGCATATACTTAATGCTAACTTTGGATTGGTCACTACCTGTATCGCGGCCCCTGCCAGTGAGATTTTTCCAATCACTACCTGTATAGCGGCCCCTGAAAGTTTTCCTCTGGGTCATCGTCATAAGATATTCTCGACGACGGTGCTTTGGATTGGCCACTACCTGTATAGCTGTCCCTGAGATTTTCCCTCTGGGTCATCGGATTGCGTCACAGGATAGTCTCGACGACGGAGCTTTGGATTGGTCACTACCTGTATAGCGGCCCCTTAGATTTTTTCCTCTGGGTCATCGGTTTGCCGTCACAGGACAGTATCGATTGTTCTGCAGAGTCCTTTTAACGAGGTGTATAGCTTTTCCTGACTGGGTGTGTCAGGTTATTGTAGGGTAAAAGTTCATGCCCCAACCAACGCAGGATACCGTAGGAAGCAAGCCATAGTAGCTCTTTTCCCTCTTTCCACCCTCATTAGGGTTTCATCGGATCTTGAGTTACGAATGTTGACATTCAGCAGTGTGGTTTAATTGAATCACCCGATTGTCGTAGACGAACCTGTCCGTTTCATGTAAGGGGACTTGTGGGATGAAAGGTTTAATAATCGTACGGGAGGGTTGTGAGATGGGGCTGAATGACGCGTTTTGTATAGATCAGTCGATATTCGTTGGTGATGTTTCTGGTGAGAACTTTACCAGACCGTCTCTCTGGATGCGGTGAGAGTAGTGGACGGAAACGATGACTTCTTCATCATCGTCCCAATCCCATATTTTTTCCATTCAATACTGTTGTCATATATGGTCATCACACCACTATCAATTGACCAATCTGATTGGTCAAAAAATGACATAATTCTATTACGCATGTAATGGACCAATACCTTGTTCCGCAGAGTCCTTTAAACGAGGTGTAGAAGTCCATTTGCAATGCTGGCTTCTGAGTGGTAGGGGGAGGGGGGGGGGGCTGTCTGTGTAGCGACCTCTGAGATTTTTTCTTCTGGGTTATCGGATTGCGTCACAAGATAGTCTCAATTGTTCCATAAAGTCCTTTTAACGAAGTGTATAGCTTTTCCTGACTAGTTGTGTCAGGTGGGGGGTATCATGGTACTCATTGTCGCCCATTTCAAAACAATACACCCTGATAGTCTGTTGATTAGAAGCTTAGATTTTTCAAAGAGCTTAAACTGTACAAATAATATAGATAAATCGCCATATCACAATTAGCGATAATATCGGAATAATATCGTCACAATTTACCGAGTCACGTCATTCGAGAAACAGAAAACTTGTCATGTTTGAGACCATGTTCTTGAAAATAGGTAAGATTTGAGCGGCGATATTTTTTAAACGGTGTGATTTGAGCGGCGATATTTTCTAAACGTGTACGAATTGAGAACGAAATTTCATTTTCAAATCCCATTGACTTTGCACAGGGAGCAAAATTTGAGCAAAGATATTTTGAAAACGTGAATAATTTGAGAAGACATTTTTTTCTGACACTCCTCATTTGAGAAACAATTTTTCTGAAACACTCATTCGAGAAACAATTTTTTTCTGAAACACTGTCATTTGAGGCAGTTTTTTGCTCAACTGTTTTTTATTTGAGAGGACAAAGCTGGCGTCTAACGGGGAATAACAGGACAGAACTGCACTTAAATGCGAAATACGGGGGTCTACGGGGGCTTCATCGTGAGAATAATCGGACAAAACTAGTTTTTAACGGGAAAATGGCGTCAACGGGGGAATAACAGGACAGAGCTGCGCTTGTAAGGATTAGATCAGTGGTCAAGCATGTCTATCTTTTCTGAAAGAGGATTTCAAAAGAAACGAAATGGTGAAGAAAGCGTTCAGAAATCTTATTCTATTAAGGAGATATTAAAGTTTAAAATTTGGTATCATTTGTGTAGAAACAACTAAAATCAGACTAGTTGTGATGTCATAGCCTCAGATTCTTCAAAGTCTTGATGTATTTTATCATGTTTTGTCCTGCGATTATATGGCTTGAAAACCATGGGATATGTCAACAAAGTAGTAAAATTGAATCTAGGAAGGGTATTTATAATATACCACCTGAAGAAAGTTTGAGCAAAAAAAATTTCAAATAGTGAAAAAATTAAATACACTTTCTTTAAAATACATAAAGACTTTGAGGAATCTGAGTCTGTGATATCACAACTAGTCTTGATTTCAGTCGTTTCTACAGAAATGATACCAAACTTCAAACTTGAATATCTCCTTAATGGAATAAGATTTGTAAACGCTTTTTTTCACCATTTTGTTTCTCTTGAAGTCCTCTTTCATATACAATGGACATGCTTGACCCATGAACCAATCCTTTAATGCGCAATACGGGGTCTACGGGGGCTTCATCGTGGGGATAATTGGACAAAACATGTTTTTAACGAGAAAAAAAAGGCGTCAAGGGGGAATGACAGGACAGAGCTGTGCTTTAAAAGGGGGTGGGACTTGATTCCAAACCACGCCCCCTGAACTTTTTTCCTCAACCATTACATTTGAGCATGCACTTTTGAAAATCCGGTGAAGAAGAAGGAGCACGAGGAGGAGGAGGAGCAAGAGGAGGAGAAGAAGAAGAAACAGGACGTCAAATTTCAGAAGGCATTTTGATGTGTACTTCAGTTTTTGAAATTTCTTGAGCGCTCTTTGTACTCAACCATCCACTTTTGAGAGGATATTTTGAAGAAAAAAAAGTGGTAAAAAACGAGGGAAATGGGTTAAATAGCGAGGGACTTTATTGCGTACACGCGATAATGACGTCATTGCCTTGAGAATGGGACAAAAGTATCTATGACGTTATAAAATGTGGATGTGTATTATGTTGTATGTGACCATCGACCAGTCTAGGACTGTCCGGAGAGAACCGCCATGACGACGGAACGTCGACGAACCTTGCGCAGTGCCAACACACTACTTAAACCCCATCAATTCACATCTTATTGCCAGCCATCAACTTAAAAAAAACACCCTGAAACACACTTACCATATTTAAATCCCAAAGTAATTACAGTGGCAGATTTATTTAAGCAAGACATTAATGAATGACGCAACCCCGTATGTTAGGATCAGGCTCATAGTCCACCACCCCTGCTGCTCTCCTAAACGACGATTGGCCTCTTTCTGAGTCATAGTAATCAAACACGCAGTATGCACACACAACACCACAGTAAGTATAACACGAAATGTCAACACGTTATAACTCAATATATAATAACACGTTGTAGTTGTTAGTGTAGCGGACGAATGCCGTGAATGATAAAACAAAATCTTCACCCCGCTTTTAAATCTTCAGTCTTGAATGACATTCAATACTATTGCCATATATGGTCATCACACCACTATTAAGTGACCAATCGAATGGATTCAAAATAATGTTACGTATGTAATGGACCAATACCATTATTTAATATTCGTCTTTCATGCCTTATCCCATGATAACCGACATCAAGGACATTTAAACAAAGGATCTATATTGATCCAAAAAACACACATGAATTATGAATGATTTTTTTTATCATTTCGCCATGCATAATCATTGATCGGTCTATTCTTGACTGCCCAAACAGGTTTCATCTTAACAGATGATTTTAGCCCATTGTTAAACATAAAGTAATCAAAGTACTAGTACCTTTACCACCCAATTATTAAACACGCATTATGTACAGAATTGATGTATCGATCGGTTCTCTTTGTCAAATACAAGGACATTTAAACAAAGGATCTATATTGATCTAATAAACACAGATGGATTATGTATGGGTTTTTTTCTTCTTATACTATTAATATCGATTTGCCACGCAAATACATCTTCACAGATAAAGAAAGGATCCAATAAACAAACATGGATTATGTATGATTTTTTTTTTCTCATACTATTAATATCGATTTGCCACGCAAACATCTTCACAGATAATTTTTCCTCATTATTATCTTTGACCACTCTTATTGAACACGCATTATGTACAGAAATGATGTATTGATCGGCTCTACTAATCCCCATTATTAAGCAGCAATCACAAAAAATACGCATGATGTGCACAAAATAGATTGACTGTATATCCTACATTTTTCCTGTATCCTTGTATATCACAAGGCCCGTGACTCAGTCAAATTGCGCTCGGTTTTTTTCTACAGTTAGAAGTTCATGTCCTCAAATGACCCCAGAAGCAGCACCGATTAACGGCTCTCACACGTCTCTGTCTTTAACGGAAAGTTGCACGTTCATGTACAGCAGTATTTCACACCCCTGAATACAGGGACGACACCTGTGGCAACCAAGAAAGGTATTGCCCTCACGCCTGAACAATGGTTGACATTAAGCCGACAAACTCATTTGGTTACGGATACGCTCAAGAAATTAAAGGAAAGTACCCATTGCATCCATTCGGGAGAAAAGCTAAAGCTGGCGCTCGGGCAGCATAACTACGTCACAATCTCATCATTTAAAGACAATCTCTACGCACTTATCAGAAAGTACAGCAACATTCCAGGAACCGGCGAAGTCCCTACAAAAACAGGAATTGCTCTCACACCTGATCAATGGATGACTTTGACACGTCCCGAGAGTTTTCGTCAAGTGTTATTTTTGAAAGACGAAGAAGACACAATGAAGCAAAGAAACATTCAAGCAAGAAAGACCAACACACCTCTTGACTCGCCCTCCTACAAAGCGATGTGCAGCAAACCCAATCTTGTGTTCACACCAGTATGTTTGCCTGTTGAGAAAGAAAAAGAACCGACGTGTAACAAATCCAAGCTTGTCTTACAGTCAAAAAACATATCTTCCGATTGGAATGAAGCAGGATGCCTTCGGTTGATAATTGACTAGCGCTTTTTTCTAAAAAAAAGTTATAAAGTACCTAAATCCAAGAAACACCCATCATTCTTTCATAGCTTTCCGAGGAAAAACACATCATGGCTCAAACCGGTTGGAATAAGGTAAACGAGAGGAATGGTAACGTGTACTACTATAACAAGCATACGGGAGAAATGCGATTCTCACCCCCTCCTTTGGGTGCGGACAACATACCATTGAAGAGAGCTTTGAAAATGCAGAGTTTCGACAAAGTAAGAGACAGTCGCGGATGGGTGACCCGAGCTTATCCCATAGGAGAGGACGTGTACGTGTCTACATCGCAGTTTGAAAGCATCAAATACGTTCATCCCGGCAAGTATGCCAAAACCAAGTCTGGTACAATACCTCGAGTTACGGTCGAAGGCATCGCCATGGAAGAAGGCGTTTGGGATGAACTCTGTAAAAACCAAAATATGATATCTGAACTGGTCTTGCATTACCACACGTCTAGCGTCAACGGAGCCCGTCGCACGAGTGGCTCGTCACACCCCGAAAAGTTACGTTTGCTTCTCGGAAAGCAGATTTACATCAGTCTCACCGTAGAAGATGAAAACATTCTTGTGAATATACGCTATTTCAACTACGCATTGCAAACGATCAACGATTTAAACGGACGCACCAGTCGTCAACGGACGGTCATATCTGGAGAAAAAGGGATTTCTCTCTACCTGGGGCAATGGTGTAAACTGACAAACATGGAAGGCCTATATGCAGTAGAACATTTGAAAGCACTAGCCAAAGTACCTATCGTTTCACCCGCAAAGAAAATACCCCGTTCGCCGTCGTCGCCACCTCCCACCCTGTCAAAAAGGCGCAAGGTAAACTTAAAGCTTGACATACCACCCACCATCATCATCGAGAAACCTAAAGAAGAAGAACTCTCAAAAGAAGAAGAGTTATCTACGCCTGTTTCAACATTTAATACAAAATGTGTATTGTTGTAGTTTTTTTTATGCCATATAAGCTGCGTCTTTTTTCAGGCATTGTTTTGAAAGAAAAGTTTTCAAAAAAAGAGAGCGCTGTATCGGAAACTTATAAGTGATAGATAATAGTAAACCGGATCCCGTGAACTGCTGAACATTTTGTTTGCACATTTGTTACTTTTAAAATTTCATTTTAAATATTCATTGTTTGATTAGTGATGTTTTATAGCGCCATATAACCTGCGTGTTATTTTCTGGCGTATTATATCCTGTACAGTGCTAATATGCGGACGTCCTTCCCCTACAAGTTATTTTCTGACGATAATGCTGTATCAGTATATTGAAAAAAAGGCAAGTTTAATGTGTCAACGTGTTTCTTGTATCTTTTTTACCTCCTTTTCTATGGTATTTTCCCCGGTTATTCCATTTTTAAACGATACCCTTCACCCTCCAACCCCTTACACAACCCCTTTCTCGTTTAGAAAAAGCATGCATCCTTCCTGCTCTTTTTTCCCTTAGCAATAAATTCATACCCTACCCCATTTCTCGAACGCCTAAAATGCGTCATATTATACTGCAATTTTGTTACCAGTGAACCAGTGTTGTAGCATCTTTGTACCCCCAATGGAGAACATGTTCCTAATTCTATGCAAACTGTAGTACATGAAACTATACAATGAAACTAAAACGAACGATATTTATTTTTAGTCTGGAGATAAGGACAAAATCGAGACTCTATTCTGCTAAGAGACGACATGAGCAAACTTTTTTTTTCATATGATGATACTGCATGACGATTTTCGAAGGTGTACGAATCATGGTAAAAAATCAATATCAGTCGCTATTAATGTATAGTGTCTTTGAGTTTTTGTGAGGATGAATAAATATTCATTTGTTTTATAAAAAAAGAAGATACTTTTGAGGAAAATAATATTTATATATACGTATAAAGGAATTTCTATGAATGGTATCATTAACAAATGAAAGAAGCTTTTTCATACGTTTTGACATTAAGTTCAGAAATCATTTTGATTTTTCCAGACAGTCACGTTTACCTCAAATTTGTAAATGTTTGTCTGTGTTCTTTTTTTTTTTTTTATTGTTTGTGAATATATTTTGTCGTTTCAAAGCCATCCTGACCTATGAATAATGAATATTAATGATAATTTAAAGAATTATATTTCTGTGGGCGACAATGAGCGAATCTAGCGCTAAAATTGAAGCATTTGATAAAAGTATCTTTTTTCTTCTTATTTTAGTAAAAAAATGCGTAAAGAGTTTTTAGATATTATTCGCACAGGGTGGTTTGTAAAAGATAATTTCCAACTTTTACCAGTATATTGGTCTATGACAAACAAAATCTACTTCAATAATTAAAAATGCTTTAAAGCCTCCTTTTACAACCCTATACGATATTTATTTATCCTTTTAATTGATTTTTTTAACGTCCTAAGAGAAAATGTATAAGAAAATAAAAAGAAGTAAAAAACTATTATTAATTATATTTAAAAAAATGTGTATGGCTAAAGGTCCCCAGGGCTAGTAACCTGGTATTATCGACATATATATATATATATATATATATATATATATATATATATATATATATATATATATATATATATATATATATATATATATATATATATATATATATATATATATATATATATATATATATATATATATATATATATATATATATATATATATATATATATATATATATATATATATATATATATATATATATATATATATATATATATATATATATATATAGATATATAGATATATATATATAGATATATATATATATATATATATATATATATATATATATATATATATATATATATATATATATATATATATATATATATATAGATATATATATATATATATATATATATATATATATTTATATATATGTATATATATATATATATATATATATATATATATATATATATATATATATATATAACTATATATATATATATATATATATAGTTGCTTATTGTTACCTTATTTTAAAACACGATCACATGAATAATCTGTACAAAATATATATTAAAACAAAACAATACACCACTATGAAAGATACATTAAACAAAACGTCTTGAATCATTTTTCTTTTTCTTGCTTTTTGGTTTCTCCTTCAGGCAAACATGCAGTACAATAACACTTGCAGTGTTATTGTGCTGTTTGCTCCTCCTCTGCCTTTTCTTCTTGTTCTTTCTTTTCTTTTGTCTTTGCTTCTATCTCGACTGGCGGCCAGTCGTCGGCAACGAGGAAATCTTCGTCGGGCGCCACTAGCACCCGTACCCACTCTCCGTTGGAAAGGACGAGCTCCTCGTCCTCGCCCTCCATCTCTCTTTCAACTGTGGAGACGCTAAACGGTGGCTCGTCGTCCTCGTCCCAATCGCTCTCTGTAACTGAGCTCGGCGAACTAGGTGTAAGAACTCCACTCTTCCACTCTTCCTCGTGGTGTGCCATGCCTTTCTCTCTTCCATGAAGACTTAGATTGGAAAGTAGCTATATAATGTTGCTGATAATGATGATCAAATGATTGAGAATTATCACGCCGACGAAGACGAGTAAACACACATTTACAATGACGGGGTCGTCGCCTGCGTATTCGGTTATGATAGTAACAATGCTATCACGAAACGCTTAATACGACCCGGACGAGAACACAGGTGCGACGTACGGACAGACATAACATCGACAACCAAGTCAATGTCCACGGCCGTTGATAACCAGTTGTGGTGCACTGGCGTGTCTACCCAACCCAGGCTTGAACCCATGGCCTTGTGGTCTGTAGACAGGTATAATAACCGCTACACCACAGTTAGTAGACGAAAATTATCAATGTTAGTCAGAGTTTATAAATATTTTTTGCGGACCCTAATGGTAATAAGCATTTTCGCAATCTGACTGGATCATCATTTTTGGCGCGATAAATGATGATTGGTCAAAAAAAGAATCTGAGGTTATGACATCACAACTAGTCTGATTTTAGTTGTTTCTACACAAATGATACCAAATTTTAAACTTTAATATCTCCTTAATAGAATAAGATTTCTGAACGCTTTCTTCACCATTTCGTTTCTTTTGAAATCCTCTTTCAGAAAAGATAGACATGCTTGACCACTGATCTAATCCTTACAAGCGCAGCTCTGTCCTGTTATTCCCCCGTTGACGCCATTTTCCCGTTAAAAACGTAGTTTTGTCCGATTATTCTCACGATGAAGCCCCCGTAGACCCCCGTATTTCGCATTTAAGGGCAGTTCTGTCCTGTTATTCCCCGTTAGACGCCAGCTTTGTCCTCTCAAATAAAAACAGTTGAGCAAAAACTGCCTCAAATGACAGTGTTTCAGAAAAATTGTTTCGAATGAGTGTTTCAGAAAAATTGTTTCTCAAATGAGGAGTGTCAGAAAAAATGTCTTTCAAATTATTCACGTTTTCAAATATCTTTGCTCAAATTTTGCTCCTGTGCAAAGTCAATGGGATTTGAAATGAAATTTGTTTCTCAATTCGTACACGTTTAGAAAATATCGCCGCTCAAATCACACCGTTTAAAAAATATCGCCGCTCAAATCTTATCTATTTTCAAGAACATGGTCTCAAACATGACAAGTTTTCTGTTTCTCGAATGACGTGACTCGGTAAATTGTGACGATATTATTCCGATATTATCGCTAATTGTGATATGGCGATTTATCTATATTATTTGTACAGTTTAAGCTCTTTGAAAAATCTAAGCTTCTAATCAACAGATTATTAGGGTGTATTGTTTTGAAATGGGCGACAATTAGTACCATGATATTCCCCACCTGACACATCCAGTCAGGAAAAGCTATACACTTCGTTAAAAGGACTTTATGGAACAATTGAGACTATCTTGTGACGGCAATCCGATAACCCAGAAGAAAAAATCTCAGAGGTCGCTACACAGACAGCCCTCCCCATACCACTCAGAAGCCAGCATTGCAAATGGACTTCTACACCACGTTTAAAGGACTCTGCGGAACAAGGTATTGGTCCATTACATGCGTAATAGAATTATGTCATTTTTGACCAATCAGATTGGTCAATTGATAGTGGTGTGATGACCATATATGACAACAGTATTGAATGGAAAAATATGGGATTGGGACGATGATGAAGAAGTCATCGTTTCCGTCCACTACTCACCGCATCCAGAGACGGTCTGGTAAAGTTCTCACCAGAAACATCACCAACGAATATCGACTGATCTATACAAAACGCGTCATTCAGCCCCATCTCACAACCCTCCCGTACGATTATTAAACCTTTCATCCCACAAGTCCCCTTACATGAAACGGACAGGTTCGTCTACGACAATCGGGTGATTCAATTAAACCACACTGCTGAATGTCAACATTCGTAACTCAAGATCCGATGAAACCCTAATGAGGGTGGAAAGAGGGAAAAGAGCTACTATGGCTTGCTTCCTACGGTATCCTGCGTTGGTTGGGGCATGAACTTTTACCCTACAATAACCTGACACACCCAGTCAGGAAAAGCTATACACCTCGTTAAAAGGACTCTGCAGAACAATCGATACTGTCCTGTGACGGCAAACCGATGACCCAGAGGAAAAAATCTAAGGGGCCGCTATACAGGTAGTGACCAATCCAAAGCTCCGTCGTCGAGACTATCCTGTGACGCAATCCGATGACCCAGAGGGAAAATCTCAGGGACAGCTATACAGGTAGTGGCCAATCCAAAGCACCGTCGTCGAGAATATCTTATGACGATGACCCAGAGGAAAACTTTCGGGGCCGCTATACAGGTAGTGATTGGAAAAATCTCACTGGCAGGGGCCGCGATACAGGTAGTGACCAATCCAAAGTTAGCATTAAGTATATGCAAATGAATAAAACATCTCAGAGGTCAATATACAGACCCCGACCAATCCGATGACTAAGAGGGAAAAGCTCAAGGGCCGCTATACAGACCCGGACCAATCAGAAGCCAGCATTCCAGCAATGTAACTAATTTCTCATAAATATATTCATAGATACCTGGCAATCCGATGATCCAGAAGGAAAATCTTAGGGGCCGCTATACAGACCTGGACCAATCAGAAGCCAGCATTGGTATCTATAAATATTTATGAGAAATTAGTCACATGACTGGAATGCTGGCTTGATTGGTCCGGGTCTGTATAGTGGCCCCTTACTGCTAATGAAATGGTGAATTCAATGTTATTCCTAAATTCTGAAAGATTAATGGACAGGTAGAGGCAACATTAGCTATTGATTTCAACTCCACTTACAAATATGAAGACAGCCATTCGATTGGTCACTTAATAGTGGTGTGATGACTATATATGGCAACAGTATTGAATGTCATTTACGACTGAACATCTAAAAACGGGGTGAAGATTTTGTTTTATAATTCATAGCAATCGTCCGCTACACTAATAAGTACAACGTGTTATCATGTATTGAGTTATAACGTGTTGACATTTCGTGTTATACTTACTGTGGTGTATTGTGTGCATACTGCGTGTTTGATTACCATGACTCACTATAAGGAGAGAGTCCAATCGTCGTTTAGGATTGACGCCCTGCTTTTTCTTCTCCTCCTCCTCTTGCTCCTCTTGCTCCTCTTGCTCCTCCTTCTTCTCCTTCACCGGATTTTCAAAAAGTGCATGCTTAAGTGTAATGTTTGACGGAAAAAGTTCAGGGGGCTGCTGTACGAGTCTTCCTTCTCGTCTCGGTAAAATCAGCCGAATATACGACAATCTGGCGATGAGACTGGTTTTCAAAGAAACTATTATCATTTGGAATAGTAGTTATAACTGTGTAATTGACGACAAAAATAACTAGAGTTGAACTTTTCAAGTTAATGGGGACCCAACGACACAGACCGCGAGATGGCAAACTTGGAAGTAATCGGTCAACATTATGATAACTGCTAAAGGTGTAACAGCCGCCAAACAAAAAGAAGCGATTCTAGTACACGTTGGAGGTGTGCGATTACAACAAATATATTACACACTACCTGAAGTAGAACGACAAGAAGGGGAAAACCTCTAAGTATATTAAGTGGCCATTAAAAAGTTAGATGCGTATTTCGAACCCAAGGTGAATGAAACTTATGAGCGACATAAGTTCTGGAAGTTGAAACAATCACCCGGTGAGTGTGTAACACACTTCATTTCAAAGCTGCGCATTAAATCGGATTCGTGAATTTTGGGATTGAAAAAAGAGAAAAACATAAGGGAGCAGTTAGTCGATGGTTGTGTGTGTGATAAATTAAAGAAAATTTTGTTAAAAAGGGAAAATGATTTGACTCTAGTCAAAGCTGTAAGCATTGCTAATTCGCTTGAACTTGTTGCAAAACAAACAAAAGTCATGTCAAAATCGGCTACAACGTTTGCACCTAAGGCTGAATCAAGTAGACCTAAACCGCGTAAGCAGTCAAATGGACAGGTGCAAACTCAAGCTTGTTACAGATGTGGTCGCAAATTACATAACCCAAATGAATGTTGGTTTAAAGATAAAGACTGTAATGCCTGCGGGAAAAGGAACACATTGCAGCCCAGCGTAAAACGAAATCAAAGGATGGAAGGAAATGATTCAACACAGTAAGGAGTGAGCGTCAACAGCCGGATAGGGATGAAGACACTGAGCAATACAGTGAGTGTCAACAACCAGATAGATGAAGACACTGAGCAGTACAGTAAGCGTCAACAACCGGATAGTGATGAAGTCACATGGCGTCAATCAGTACAAGTCCCAGCAAACCCATTACAGCACAGCTTAAAGTTAATGGACAATAGACACAGTGGCAACAATAGACACAGGGGCAACATGTGCTGTGATCCCAGAAACCATTGCTGAGAAATTGGGGAATATTGAGTTAAAGGACTCTAATGTGAATTTCAAGAGTTTTACAGGTGAGAGACTTAAGCCAAAGGGAAAAGCTAAAGTTAAAGTTAAGTACAAAGGGCAAATAAACTTTCTTGATGTTTTTGTTGTGACAGAAACAAATCAGTTGTTGTTAGGTCGAAATTTGTTAATGCACATTAGAATGGATTGGTCAGACCTGCTAAATACCATCCACCATGTAAATCAGGTAGGCGACCCACAGGTACATATTAAGAAAATTCTAAAGGAACATGAGAGTTTGTTTGATGGTAAATTGGGAAAACTAAAAAATATTAAAGCCAAAATATTGACCTTTTCCCAGAATCCACACCATATATGGTCAAATGTCTCAGAGTACCATACGCCTTTACGGAAGAGGTGAATAAGGAAATTGATAGGATGGTGGAGGAAGGAATTCTGACCCCAGTGAAACACACGAAATGGGCTAGCTCAATTGTCACAGTTAGAAAGAAAATGGTGCCTTAAGGATTTGCGGGAACTACAAGCCATCAGTTAATCCAAAATTGAAACCAGTAACCTCTCCAAACATCATTGTTGATGGCATTCTGTTAAACCTAGCTGGAGGTAAGAAATTCACAACATTGGACCTGGAACAGGCTTCCAATTAAATGGAATTAGACGCAGAGTACAAACAAGTGTTGACAATTACAACTGAAAAGAGGTTGTACCAGCCCAACTGGCTGCTGGAATAACACCGGCATACACCATGTGGCAAAACGCCAAACAGGTTGTTTTGACTGGCTTAGATGGAATAATCGTGTACCTTGATGACATTATCATCACGGGGAAAAAATGACAAGGAACACCTAGACAATCTGAAAAATGTATTGACTAGACTGGAAACACATGGCCTTGAGCTCAAAAAGAAAAAAAATGTGTATTTTACAGGAAACTCTATCATACTTGGGTCACCTGATTAACAAAGATGGTGTGCATAAATGCCCTTTTAAGATAGATTAGATCCTTAACCTACCAGTACCTCAAAATGTGACACAATTGAGATCTTATCTAGGGATGATAAACTATTATCAGTCTTATCATATATCTTGAAACCCTTGTATACCTTGTTGGAAAAGGACAAAGAATTTGAATGGACAGATTCTAACAAAACTACATTTGAAGAATCTAAATTTGCATTGGCTGACTCTGGGTTCCTTGTACACTATGATGTGAAGCTGCCTATTATAGTGGCTACAGATGCTTTACCTAATGGGATTGGTACAAACTTGAGCCATGTAATTGAAGGTGAAGAGAGGGCAGTGAAAGTTGCATCACGAGCAATGACTAAGGCCTAACAAAAGTACCCACAAATTGAGCGTGAAGATCTAGCAATTGTTTTTGCACTCAAGAAACTCTATCCATACATTTAGGGAAGACATTTTAGTTTGGTAACAGATAACAAATCATTGACTGTGATATTCGGACAGCAAACTGGACTACCGGTACTAGCAGCAGAATTCAAAGATGGGCACTATATGTGGCAGGGTTTGATTTTGAAATTAAATTTCGAAACAGTAAGGAAAATGCAATTGTGGACTGTTGATCTATACTACCCTTTACTCCAGCGCTCTCACATGAGGTAGATGAGGAGGTCAATATTAGTTTCATGGACACCATAGAAGCGTTACCTGTCAATGCCAATGACATACGACGTGAAACTGCTAAAGATAAATAGCTGTCTAAGGTTAAATTGTATCTGATGAGTGGTTGGCCAAACTGTGAAAAGGACCTAGACCCCTTTTACACACGCCGTAATGAGCTCTCAATTGAAAATGGTTGTATCTTATGGGGTACTAGAGTAATTGTCCCACCTAAGTTAAGGGCTAAGATCCTAAATGAGTTACATTGTGGGCACATGGAGGTTGTATAGATGAAAAGTATTGCCAGGTCCTACATATGGTGGCCTGGAATGGATGCACAAATTGAACAGTTGGCTAAGGCCTTGACCCATGCCAACGCATACAGAATAGGCCAACAACAGTCCCCATACACCCTTGGTTACCAGCAAGGAAGAGATGGGAACGCATACATGTGGACTTCGCAGGACCGTAGTTGATGCCTACAGCAAATGGCCTGAAGTGGTCATAATGAAGTCCACTACCACTGACAAAACCATCGAAGAGATCAGAAATTTGTTCAGTACTTGGGCATTACCCCAATTATTGTTTCTGGTAATGCGTCTCAGTTTACATCCCATGAATTCAGAACGTTCGTTAAAGCAAATGGGATAATCCTGGACAACAGGCTAGCTACAAAAGGTCAAGCTGAAAGATTTGTCCAATCTATGAAGCAAGGACATAAGTCTTCTGTAAATGATAAGTTCTCTGTACAGGCCAGGTTAAGCAAGTTTCTTTTAGCATATCGAAATGCTGAGCATGTTTTCACCAAAGAATCCCCACCTCAGTTATTCTTAAGACGCCCTTTAAGGAATAGGTTAGATCTATCTGACCAAAGCATGATGAAAGTGTACACAATAAGTACGCAACATGATGTCATAGAAAAGTCTTCTTGTGATAAGAAACCAGTTAGGGAGTTTCAGATTGATGAGTTAGTGTATGCAAGAGATTTTAGAGGCCTTGGAAAACACCAAGTAAAGTGGGCTCCAGAGATAATTGTGAGTCAATTTGGACCACTAAGGTATAGTGTAATGGTAGGAAGCCAAGTTTGGTTAAGACGTACAAACCAAATAAGAACCCGGTCTGCAAACACCCTTGATTATGTTTCAGAGGATGACAACCTGAAAGATTTATTAGATCAGATGTTGAATGAGAACGAATCTTGTAACAGCTCAGATGACAAGGTTAGCCGGGAAACAAAATGTGGTGATAATGAAACTAATGACACCAGTTGTTTAGAGAAAAACAATGGGAGACCACCTAGACTGAGAAAATCTCAGAGTCCGTAAATCACCACGGCGATATGCTAAGAAATTTTAGGACAATACCGTAGGTAGATGTTGAACAAGTTATAATCACTTGTATTATAATTATTTCTAGTTTCTTTTAAATTCAAAATAAAATAGTTAGAATTAAAACTAAAACACAAACACACCTGGCATCAATCTTATTGAGTTTATTGAATATTTCCGTACAGTACAATCCAGGCGAATGGTTGAAGATCAGTAAAGCTTACTTAATATTGATAAAGAGTTAATATGTTTGATCACAATGTTCTTTGATATGAAAAATGAAATATTCACTATACCATATCTTTGAAATAGCCAGGAAGAATAATGGATATTAACAAGTTCTCCTTGATTGTATTACTCGTATATCAAAAATAAATACTGCCCTCTCTATCTCTTGGATTATGAATTCTAAAGCTGATGTACGAGTCTTCCATCTCGTCTCGGTAAAATCAGCCGAATATACGACACAACCCCTCCCCCTTATTCTCCATCAAACTGCTTAATTAATTTTAGGATCATTTACATAATCTACATTCTGAAAATCTAGGCACTGAAATTCACAATCTGTTTTACCGCTTTTTCAACCAAAGTACACTAAAAAAACTTGTGTCCAAACAAGTTCCTTTCTCCTTCATGAAAATCATTAAATTGGACCAACAACATCGATCACATAAATTATTTTTAGATTGATAAATTCTACTACTAACGTTACAGCTAAGTCCTTAAAATGATCCTCCAAGAGTAATTCAAATTTGTTTGACAAACAAATGCAAAACTAAAATATGAAAAACAGTATCATCTCCGCATTCAGTATCTGCTTAACTTTACAAAGTGTATGGTCAGCACTTTTACATAACTTTTCATCGTTAGCTTTTTGATACATCTGAGGTGTATACAAATTTTAACAATCGCGAACATGGATAACAAGGGGATACATATAGTACGTTAGAATATCAAATGCAACTCGTTACATGGAAACAATCATTTTTCTGCACTCACTCAATTTTCTTGTGACGACTGATAAACCACCATCACGTCTCCATCCTACGAAAAATGAACATGAAAAATATACAATACCTCTATGCCAATATCTATGCCAATATCTATGACAATATCTATGCCAATTCCAGTAAACACAGAATTCACAACAACATTCTGGGTTTCAAAAAACCCTATACGATTTCTAGAATTCTATTATTACAATGATAATAAATTCATTGAAAATCAATGTTTCTTTATTGAACAAGTGCTAAAGAGAGTGACGAGTTTCATTGAATTGGTGAACTCTGCAACTGACCAGAACTTCGTCCACTGTGTGCTAAGTATGCCTCAGTTACCCAGCAAATGTCTGATCACCAATTTCTGATCGCCGATACTAGTCAAAATAAACTTCTATTCCAATCAATAAGTATATCAGTAACTGCACAATCAAAGCCTGAAGCATCGTATAGTGAAAGTGGAATTAAATTAACAGTTGGTAATCATAAAATTTGATGAATCTTTGCGAAGGTGGTTAAAATCGCATGCATGACGTAGTGAACAAAATTCAGGGGTGGGAAAAATTTTGGTCAAAGGAGGGAATTCTTTTTTGTGCAAATCTAAGGATACCTAAGGATTACCACCAAAAATGTCAAACCATGGCTGGGAACTGCCAAATTTGACCTTTTTGGGGAAATTTGGCATTTGATTTGGTAAGTTGGCATTTTATTGGAGAAAAAAAGATGGCGCGAATTCCCCCCCTCCCACCTCCCCCTCACGTGAACACTGTAGACTCGAACTTTCCTCAGAAATGTGTATGTATCTTACTGCATGATTTTAGACATATACTACCAAGTCTAAAGAAGTAACTCAAGTGATTTAGGTGATTCACCCTTGCAAAAATGTATGTAACAAATCAAGCAGTTCAAAAAATAATTTTTGATAAAATACACTAACAAGTGATTGTATAATCAATTATCTATACAGTTATAAATTCAAATTATTAATGAATGTTATGAACATTAGGTCTCATAAAAAGTTTTGATAACTCATCACCCTAGCCCGTATCAGTTTTGAGAGAATCCCATATTTATTTTTTTTAAAGTTATTCTCAGATCTGTCATTCAGCGTCCGTTCTTCAGTTTCTTTCTACTTTCTACCGAAATATGAATGATTGCTTCCAATAGTTTCAATATCTATTAAATTTGATGTGATTGGTTGACCTGATCCGGAACAGTGAAAATCACCAAAATTAATTGGCTTGAGCAAAAATATAAAAAGTACAAACCAAGCGCCGCGGGCTTTACTTTTCCAACTGGGTTCGGGTGATAAGCTAATAGATTTTTTCTTTATTAAGCCTTAAGTTTTGGGTATACACAGTCCAGTAGCATGCCTATTAATGGGAACATAAATGTTCCTGTCAATGGGAACATTTTGCTACATGGAAGCCGCAATTTTGTAATATTTTCCATGATCCTTTGCTATCCTAACGTTAAAGCCTTATATAATGTTACATTTTTCACATTTGAAATACGTCTGGGAAAAATATCTTTGCTAGGGGAAAACTTAAAACTTATGAAAATACCTTCATTACTGTCATGGCTATAACTTTTCCACTCCCATTTGATATGTTCACTTCGCCGTTTTCGAAACAGCAGATAAAATAGACAATAGGCTATTAGGCGCGAAACGGCCATTTTGAAAATTAAAATGTTTTTCAACACAATGATTTTTAATATTTCAAGTACATAAATTAGAAACTATGACATTTCATCGCAACATCTGAACAATATGGCTGCATGACTTTAATATTCTCGTGTGTTATAAATGTTCCTATTAATAAGCATGCTTCCAGACTGGTATAAGTAGTTTTATGTTATTTTTAATTGTAGAATGGCCTTGTAAATCATCTATTTGATGTGATTCTTTAACTGTATCCTAGTATAGCGACACAATTTTGGCAAAATGTGTTCCTTGTAATACAACTTTATTCTCTTATCAAAACCAGAACCAAAGAGTTTTGTGGTTCCGATGCTTTTTAAATCATAAGATTATATGATTTGCAAAATTTGTATTAACTGTCATTGCATATCATGAAGTATTTCTTCCATAATATTTATTCATAATCTACACTCCCTATGCAGATCAATAAAAATGTTGACAACATCAGCATTTGCAAAATAATTGAAGTATGATACAAAAACAGTTGCACTTTGATCCTATTTCAAGAATTTTTCAATAAGCCCCGCCCACTCATTAATATTCATGACATCACTATCACAACACAAGCGCCATTGAGTGCATCGTTTTGCAGTAATGTGCGCTATATAAGTTTTTTACCATAACCATAACCATAACAACAATAAAACATATGTACAGACCATGACCCATCTGTGTATTACATATAGCAAAATTCTGATTTATCATTCATGAAACACAGTATGATGTTTACATCATTTAACACTTTCACATTAAGCCGCACCCACCATGTATTTAAATTATACAATCAATTATTGACATTTGTAGATACCATAAGCATGTACAAAATAACCAACAAAATTATAATGACCAATATGACGAAAAACCGACATGCTCATTTATCGCTTTTTCAAAATTGTCATTCCCACTTGATAATATGCATGAAATCACCACCAAGGGTACATATGCAGTCCACTGATGAGCTACCTGTGTACCACGCATGCCGTGAATCCAGTTCATAGTTTTTGAGATATCGTGTTTACAAGCTTTATGTTTACAAAATCATATTAAGCCCCGCCTACTACGCATATTAATGAAAGTTAACAAATTTTATACAATGAACACGTACATACTAGCTAACATCAAATATGACATAAATCCAGTTTACAGTTCTTGAAATACTGTTTACAAGCTCTTTTGGGCAAAATCATATTAAGCCCCGCCCACTATGCATATTAATGAAATCCATCGTTTTTACATCATGAACATGTACACGCTAGCTAACATCATAATTGTTTTAAATATAAAACAAATCAAGCAAGTAGATAGTAGTATGGGTTAACCCCTATGGGCCGTGTATGGGCTCAAAATGGGTTGGCCCATGCCCGTATGGAACAGTTCTTTCCCATATCTGCATATGGGCCCCACGTTGGTATTCTACCTGGTGGTGGGCCCCACCAGCATCCTAATACCAAGAAGGTGGCCATGTAGTGTAGGAGGTATACGCAGTTATTTGTCTATACAGCAAAGTAACTACAAATATCTCATCCCCACATATATGTCTATGGGTGATAAGATAACAAACACAGACGAAAACATAACCTCCGTCTAACTTCGTTTGCAGAAGTAATAATTTCATGAATTTCAATACTTGTGTACTGTACTGTTGTTAACAATTTTTACAGTAGGCATGGGAGTAGAACAATATGGAAACTAAATGTTAAACAGGTAAAGCCTAACGTTACGCTATGCATGTAATCCAGGATAGACCACCACCTAGTTGTGCTAGTCAGTGGCGGACTGGGGTCCTCTGGAGGGCACTGGCATAAGCACCAGGGGGGCACCACGATGCTATTAGATCGCATGATAGCTAGCATTAATAATCTAGTATAAATAATATGAACTTACCTTTTTTATCAATACTGCAACAACCTCCTTAGTTCAGCGGATGATTCAGCGAATTTGTCGATTATTTGTGAGTGGGGGATCTCCTCTAGCAGATTTCTTTCCGTACTGAGAAGCAGCAGGGCTTCCAAATGTTATGTTGTTAGCATACTTCTAAGTCTGGTTTTGATTAAGTTTAGTTTTGAGAAGCATCTTTCACAGTTTACTTGTGTCAAAGAAAGTGTCAGCAGAAAGTGATACACTTTATGTAAACTGTCGTAGGCTTTGGAGTGAAGCATATAGTTTCCCAACAACTTCATAGCACATGTGAGACAAGACTTGCACCTCTAATATTTCTTACATGGTGTCTGATCTCCTTCTTGAATCCTTTGTTCTTAGGCAAAGTGATGTGCATCTATACTTCGACTGAGCATATCATACATACATGCAAACTGTTCCAGTTCGGATTTCTTTTTGAGGATATCCAGCTGAGGCATAAGTTGGCCAATCTTTTGCAATGAGTGAGCAGGTATACCCTTTTCCTTAATTTTTAGAAAGTTCTGAGGATCGAGGCAATGTATATCTCCGTACAAAGCACCGTGATCAGCAAATCGCCTGGTTAAACTTTGAATTGCTTGATCTAAAACCACGTTGTACACATCCACGCGATACTCATCAATGGGTGGTAAACTGAGTTTTTCAGCCTGTCCTGTTTCTCCATGTTGACTTTTTCGAATTCTCTTCCTCTGTTCTAGAAATTCAGGTGAAACGAAAATCTCATCACACTCTTTAGGATGTAAGACTTCACACCAATCCACTTGCCCCAACTCATCGTTGACATCTTTGATAAAGACATCAGCTCTTTCTATAACTGGCTTCATGTTATCTCTAAGTTACTTGAGCTGATCTGTGCAATGTTGGACCTGTCTCCAAGCTTGTACAAGGTCAAGACCACTCGTTTGCAAATATTCAGACACTGGCGTTACATCTTCAAATATATGCATGAAGACATACGCTGTCAAGATGGTTTCGTATTTCAGAAAACAGTCCAGCATTCCTTTTGCCTCTGTCAGTGTGGCGGCATCGTGCTACTTTGAATGATGTACCAGGCATTTGATGAGATCTGAAAAGTTTGCCTTGGAGTGATCTTTGGATGTGCCAAACACGGCTGAAAGCGCTCTAGATTTTTCAGACAAACGTGTTTCACCTATAAGTTTCAGATTCTTCAGTTTTTCTCTTCCAAACTTGTTTTCTATCTCTGTCGTCCACACATCCATCCGTTTGTATGAACTTCTGAAGAACACGGCTACTTTTTGCAGCAGGTTGAAAAAAGATATAGCTGGGATACACACCTTTGTAGAGTCAAGCACAATCAAGTTGAGCACATGTGCATAGCACCACACATATACGTTAGGGCAGTGTACCGTAAAGTTAGGGCAGTGTACCGTAACGTTAAGGTAGTGTACCGTAACGTTAGGGTAGTGTACCGTAACGTTAGGGTAAGTCAATCATCTTTCATGGCTTAAATTTGCCCCCAATTTGACATTTTCGTGTCAGGTCCATACAGGTTTTTGCCGATGACATTATATCAGCAATAAGTTAAATAACATACTTGGAACAGAACAAATTCGAAGCGACAGTATTTGAAATAAAGTGACTTTTATAATTCCTTACCATTAGAGTCGATGGGGAAAATCGCGCTGTTGATTAAAGGATTAACGTTAGTTTAGTGGTCAAGCATGTCCATCTTATATGAAAGAGGACTTCAAAAGAAACAAAATGGTGAAGCATAGTGGCGTACAGCATTGTGGGAGAAATAGCTAACACTAGTAACAGGGTCACTATTAGCACAAATCTTTATGGCCAAATCACGTGACCTAATTCTCTGGATAGGTCATTATAGCTTTGTGACTTTTGATGGATTGCACTGCCCATGTGAGCTCGAGCACAAGCATATGTTGAGACAGGCTTGGCTATATTTCCGTGGACACGTTGATGGATTGTATACTGCCCATGCGAGTACAAACAGATTTTTGACCCCAGAGTCTATACGGGACACAAATTCATGTACCAAGGTATCAGTAGGTCTTGTACTTTTTGAGTTTAAAATGCTGCAAAAAGGTACAAATTAGTACAATTACCCCTAAAATCACATATTTGACCTCTGACTCTAATCACTTAAATAACTTCTGAAATTTTTCACATTTATTGTGCCCTACTGTATGATACCGTTCATGTTCATGTCACCCTTACCATTCCATAACTATATAGGAAAATGATGAAAAAAGGTCAATAGCTCTGTGAACTTTGACCTTTTGACCTCAGAATCTACAGGACACAAATTCGTGTACCAAGGTGTCATGGTACAGCATATGTTTGGTATAGATCTTGTAATTTTTGAGTTAAAAATGGCGCAAAATATATAACTTCTGAAATTTTTCATATTTATCATACCCTACTGTATGACACCATTCATGTTCACGTCACATAACTATGTCACATAGTTCCATAACTTGGGGAAAATGGTGAAAAACGTCAAAAGCTCTGTAACCTTTGACCACAGAGTCTATATGGGACACAATTCATGTACCAAGGTGTCATGGTGCAACATATGGTTGGTATAGGTTTTGCACTTTTTGAGTTTAGGAATCCTCGAAAATTTGAATAAAAAACACTTATTTGACCTTTGACCCATAACGTTTGACCTTTGATTTTCTAAGAATTTTGTTAGAATGTTAAACTCTACCCACCTATGCAATTTGTAAAGATACCGAGTAATTCCTTTAGTAGATACAGCCATCACCAAAAACTTGTCCCATTTAACCTGTTACTTTTGACCTCTGTACCCCAAAGCCTTGGAGACAAAAGTTCCGGGTCAAGGGCACCCTTCCACCGATTTTGATTGATGTGTATTACATTTTTTGAGTTATAAGCGATACAAAATTAATTGTTGCATACGCACACACGTACACACACATAGGCTTCACACACACAAACACACGAACAGACGCAAAAGTCACCAAATTTTGTCCCGTTCTAAAAACTTATGACTCCTAACCCCTAATATGAGGTCATCATATGGGACCCCTGGTGGGCCCAACCAGCCCTCTAATATCAAGGGGGTGGCCATGTAGTGTAGGAGGTGCAGGCAGTTATTTGCCTATACAGCAAAGTGATAACTCACCCCCACATATATGCGATGAGATAATCAAATTAATCTTATAGTATTCAAAATTTCAATTTTTATTTTTTAGATTAAATTGTCAGTTTGCCTATTTTTCATTGTCTCAAATTTTCAATGCAACGACATATCTGCTGCCCTCACTTGGAACCAACATTGGAGCAGAACGAACCAAAAAGTATCACGCTCTGAGGTATAGGAAGTTTCGTCTCTAGGCCTTCGGTCTATATGAAATATAGGCCGAAAGACGTCACACTCTGGTATAACGGATCATGACAACATCATATCGAATACAATCGATATAGATTGCTATACTTTTTGTCGTGGCCCTCAGGTGCCACAGGTCTAGTACTGGAAATGTAAACTCCATACTCTAAATCTGCCATCTTTTAATTGAGAATTATTTTGTAAATTTAATTTAATAAAGAGAATATGGACTTCAAATTAAGTGCTATTTATTGAAGATTGTATTTTAATGTTACGACGCAATTTCAGCAATGCTAATACAAAAAAATTTGGCGTTTTTATTTGCAGAAATCATGTAAATTGGCAACGTTGAGGAATGCAGACGAAAAGCTCCGGTGCCAATCCGATATTTTATTAGCCAACTCCAAAACGTGATATGAAGAATGGTATCGTTTAGATATTTTTTTACTGTTTCAGACACATAATAGAAAATATTTATTACACCAATTTCTTTTTTGAAGAATCGGAAAGAGATAGTGAAGGAGAATGACATTGTTTGAAATTTGAAATAAACGAGGCTAGTCTAACCGGAAACTTCAACAGCTAAGTTAAGAAATTGTTAGCGTGGGTACGTACGCCAAGTGCACTTTTCATCTGCTCAAGTAATCTTGCAACCTGAATCTGCATATGACTAGCTTAAGGTAAAGGTAATGGAAACTTGTAGTATCGCGCACATTACTGTACGAACATTCAATGATGCTTTGCAAACTTAAAGGTTAAGTTGGCAAAACAACCGAGTGTAACAAGTATGAGAAAAAGAAGGAAAAAAAAAAACAGTTAACATGCTAAGTAGGCTAAGTTTAGCTTTGAAACAGTTTAGACTTAGTGAATGTCTTGTGGTCTGGCGGTAAAGCAAAGTTTTAATCTTTAAGTGTTTAAGCAGTTAGAGAAGGAGTACTTACATTCGTTTGAACAAAGGAAACGTGGAAAATCAGATAGCATTATTATTTCTTGTATCAATGGCGATCATTGTTATTGATTTTAGTAGGGGCCAATCTATTATTTATCGCTGTCTTTATTTATTGTATCTATTCTGTTTTATGAAAAATTAATTTATACCTACATCACCTTGCCTTGTTATCTTTCTTTGCTTTTCGTTTTTGAGGAAACTGACTGAGGGCCACTTTCATATTAGGGAGGACAGACTGACAGAGACACGTATGAGTTAGAAGCACCCCCGAAAAAGGTTTTCTGGTTGCATGCATGCTTTATTTTGATGACAAAATGTGTAATTATTAACATAAAATTGAAATTTTGTTGAAATTTTGTTCGATTTTGTCAACAGTTCGTAACAAATTCTAGAAATTGACAGTGCTTCCTGGAAAGTGAAGAATATTCCCGGAAATTGTAGAAAAATTCCCGGAAATTAAAGAAGATTTCACAACATGCAGGAAATTTTTCAAAAAATGAAGATTTTTCGATTATTGACGGGGATTTTTTTTAAATTTCGCAAAAATTTAAGAATTTTTATTTTAAATAAAGAAAATTTCACTGCCCGATAGGCCTAAGCGTGGGCAAAAAGATAAAGGCCTATTTTAATATTGTATTGCTTTGAAAATTTATCATGGCTCCCATGGCCCTGATGATAAGAACTTTAAATCCAACAGTTTTTGGTTCTACGTTGTAGATTGTGGCCCTTGAAAATTTTGGTCAAAAATTAAAATTTTTGATAAAAGCTTGAAGCTTTTTATAGTGCAGATTTTTGGGTCAATATTGAAGTTTTTTGGGCCAAAATGGAAGATGTTTGGTCGAAAATGGGAAGTGGAAACTGTAAAAGCTTTGGTCCAAAATTAACGATAGCTCAGTCGACGCGATTGCAAAAAAATGCCGCCACACATGGTTCATTTGATATTTCTGTTAATTATATTTCGGCTTTTACAGAAATTTGGAAGGTGAGGAGGGAGGCAAAGCCCCCAATATCCCCCTTAGACACGTCACTACTTTCTTTATGACTACTCATACAACAACAACAAAAATGACACGACTGCATTTTTTTAAAGGGTGTTCTTGTAACCAGGTGAGTTCTTAAAACCGAGAGGCAGAAATACATTACCAAGAATCCTAACCGTAAAACTTAAAGTTAGAACTCAACACTTTTCATCATACTAGTGTAACGTCTTACTCGTGGTAGCACTAAACTAATTGTTTAAAGGATCGGATCCGGAATGGCTTCCGGAAAGCGTGCCAAACAAATCTGCAGACATACAAACAGACATAACAAGGAGAATTGTAACTCGCAAGGTGATGCGATCTTTCCTTATCATAGGATACTGTTCAGTAACCAGAACGCTGTTAAATAATCTTTACGGTGTTGGGCGAGGTCTGATCGTGAATCGACTTTGCACCATGAGCTTAATAGAACAAGCAAAGAAAGCGGCAGGATGCGCTGCTATCGACAATCACATCAAGGTGAGTGTCGTTAGGCCCAGGTCAAGGGCGTATTGCCTACAGTAGGCTAGGCCTCTTCACTGTTGTGGTACTGTGATTACCCACCCTTCTCGCCGTACCTCAGTTTTACGTGCAACCTACTCCCTGTTGCCGTAGTACCGTCGGACTGATGTCAGCTGTGTTAGTATGGCTGCCGTTGGTGATGGCTGGACGTCCGAGGGTGCTACAAAATCATGTTTTAAGCTAGGTGTTAAGTATAGAAAAATCTCAGTTTTAAGATCATTATGAAAACGAAACTATTTTAGGCCTTCCTTTTTTTCTTTCTGCCCACAATGATTAGAATCGATGTTTGAAGCCCATCCATGTCTTCAAAAACTGTTTTTAAGGTGATTTTAGTTACTTTTATCAAAGTATTTTGGACTACTTTTCCTTCCGTAAAAATTGTCTGAAGAGCTCTCCAAAGTACGGTCAAAGTTTAAAACACTGCCCATTAGGGCTATAACATTAATTAGCCGGGGTAATATGTTTTAGAAAATTTGAGGAAAAAATTAGGATAATACTTATAACGTACAATTATATATTCAAAACATTTCTTGATGTTTTAATATTTTTGCACACAGTTTTTTTTTGTACCAAAACTATTCAATAAAATTATATGAACAAAAAAAATGTCAGCGAAAAATCAACTTGCAGTTCAGTGGAACATTCTAAAACTTATTTGCGGACGTTGAATAATTAATCACAAACGAGTAGTGACTAAGACAATGGCAACCAAAATATAAATCTTGGAGAACTTTATCCCGTCGTGGTGCTAAATAGGTAAAAAAAATTGTGTATTATTCACACTAATTGATATAAGAATATCAAAAAAGTAAAGTTATTTTTCAAACATCTCTTTTTTACAACATGTGAATTAAAAACCCCAGGAATTGCACCTAATCTATAACAACCCTCGTACGGCAATTTTAATGTTAACCCATACTGAGGGATGTGTATAATAACTACATGTATGTGCAACCTCCGACGTTGTGTGTACTCCTTTTGCACCACACAAGCTTTTCCGCAGAGGGCGACAATCCAAAATAAATGTGCATGGGATTCTTTACAAGCATCAACCTGTGGCACACGACGCCACGCGATGGTCTAAGATCTTCCGTAATTTCTCTCCTCCACATTGTAAAATAAGAATTTGATTTAGATTTAGCGTAATGTGGCAAGCAGTGGTGGATGGAAATGTCACCTCCGAGGAGATTTTTCTTCAATTTCGGGAGCTTTATGCCAATTTTCAGGAGATTTCCGGCAAGTTTTGGCTAACTTTTGGGAAATTTTAGTAGGTTTTCGGGAAAACTTGAAAAATATCCAATATTTTTACGACATTTTTCTCCAAATTCCGTTCCAATCGAGAAGAAAGCATGCAACCAGCAATGTGAAATTCTCTCATGGAAAGCCTTCCCCCTTCCCCTACCCATCCTACTCAATTACTGTGCCTCTGGTGGCACTGGAATAATACACTTTTTTTTAAGTTAATGAATTATATTGATTTATTGGTCAGCATGTGAAGCATAATACGAACCTATGTAATGGCTATTTTATCTGGCCGTTAACAGTTTTTCCTGAGATTTTCTTAAAAGTGTTTAAAATTTTTGAGAATTCCTCAGAAAATCTTAAAGTTTTTTCAGAGTTTCTAGAAAATCTTATAGTTTTTTCAGAGTTCCTCAGAAAAAGTTACTTTCTTCAGATATCCTTATGGAAGTTTCAATTTTCTTACAAAATTTTAAAGTGTTTCAGAGACACTTAAAGACAGATTAAAGACTAGTTTCCCTAAAAATTCTACAAAACATTTGATATTTTCTTAGAAGATAACTGTAAAATGATATAATTTCCAATATTCTGCAGAGATCCTCAAGTGTCTCTCTCGTAGCACTGGAGATTTAAAATCTTTAAAATTCTTCAAAATATTTAGGCACCAACAGTTGTATCAGGCATGATTATTAAACTCTACCTTTATTATTGTGGTCATCGCATAAAGTTGCTACAGTATATAAACTGACCAGACTTTGTTTTATTTAGTATGCTCAGTCAGGGAGTGTGACAGGATGTGACTGCATATGGACATAGGGAGTGATGCCATGTAGGACATGGATGGGGGCCATTTGGGACATGGATGGGGGCCATGCAGGACATAATATGATATAATATATACCATGTGGTATACCCAAGGCCTATATCAGGCATAATTATTTGACTCAGCCTTTTTTCTGATTCAATAGGTCATTTACATATAAGTTATATGAACTGACACTTTCATACATAGTATGCTCAATCAGGGACTGTGATAGTTAGCATAAGACTTCTTATGGAGCCTAAGGGATGTCATGTGGGACACGGGGTGGGATGCCATATGGGACATGGGGTGGGATGCCATGTGGAACAGGGTGGAATGCCATGTGGGACATGGGAAGGGATGCCACGAGTAACACAGTGTGACATAGGTTGCGATGCCATGTGTGACATGGGGTAGGAGGCCATGGGGGTCATAGGGTAGGAGGCCATGTGGACATGGGATGTACTGTAATGCCATGTGGGATATAAAATAAGATGTCATTGGGACATTAGGAGGGATACCATGTGGAACATGTGGTGGGATCCAATGTGAGATATAAGGTGGGATGCCATGTGGGACATCAAGTGGGAAGCCACTGATGTGGGACATATGGTGAGATGCCATGGGGACATAGGGAGAGATGCCATGTGGGACACAGGGAGGGATGCCATGTGGGACATAAGGTGGGAGGAGGGGTGATACCCAGGCCTCCCGGTTCCTACACTTATGCAGTCTATAGATATTTACTGACGTTTGGTTTTTGTAACCACTTTCAGGAAATATTCAATTTATAATAATGATAAATACAATTTATGATACGCATATACCACCTTAAAGATGCTCATGGCGCATTCACAATTTAATGTTGAGACCAGTAAAGTCTTATTCAGATATTTCTCAATTTTCTTCATATACAGGGAAACTGTGCCGTTGGGATTGGCAGTGGTTCAACTATAGTGTATGCAGTTGAAAGGCTAGGTACTGTGTGCAGTTTTATTTTGCAAGAATAGAAACATACTAACATGCCAGTCATGAATTAGATTTTTTAAATAATATGCATTTCTGTGCTAAATACACCCTTTCACAGTTCCAGTGTACTCTTGTGCACAAGGGCGTGTCACATTCAAGTTGCGAGTAAACAAACCAACCAGCTTGAGTGCACAGCAAAATACACTCTTAGTTTGCGTAGTATTATCACGTGTCGTTTAGAATACACACATTGTACGTGGCCTAGATTGGCCCAAAATTTTACTTTCTGTGTTAGTACGACTTAAGTTTTCCCGATGACTGAATATTACCTAGAATACTCAAAGTTACATAACATATGGAGAAAATAAAAAAATAAAAATGCCATAATTTTAAGTAAAGTGACTCAAGAAATTTGTTATCGTTACAGTCAATAGGGAATAGTGTTTGTTTACTCGCAACTCAAAATGGCCAACTGAACTCTGAAAGTATGTATGTGAATATGATATTACATTGATTTATTGATAAAGGGTTTATATGTGGTTCTTTGGTGTGTTTAATACACTATAAGTTATGTAATAAACTATGAATAATGTAATACCCACCATGTGTAAATAACCGGCGTAACATAAAAATTGCCGCATACTGTAATATAGCCACCTGTTGCATTGTGTAATAAAATTGTCTGTAGTATAATAATGACAATATAAAGGTGTCTGACATTATTTTGAGAGAGTCCTTATTAATTATATTTCCCACGTTCTGTTGGATGTATCCCATATGTTTGCTGAGGTATATGAACAGGTAATAAGATGAGCTTAAATGGTATAAAATATATTAAATAAAAATCATGAAAACAAGCAAAACTTCTCATCAAAAGCGGTTAAAAGTTGAACATTTTACAGCATGTTAAAACTTAGATACCTAATTAGCATGAATCGCAGAATACTCAATTTTGTGACTGAAGATTGAGACGACTAGAAAATTACTAAATTTAAAGGACTATGGACATCTAGAGGCAACATAGGCTTAATTGGTGTAAAATATGATCTAAACCATTAAAACAGCAAAATATTCCACTTAAAATTGTTAAAAATTGACCAATTTACAACATTTTTAGCTTTGATCTGTTATTGTGCAATAATGTGTGACATCAATGAAAGAAGAATCCTTCATTAGCTTTTGTAAATCCTTTGTTTTTTTATTCATCTGACAATGTAGTCTGAAATATAGAATTGGACTTCGGAACTGAAACTTTGTCACACCCCGAATCATCATGTATCTAGAAAAGACAATCTGAAATTCACAAGTAGCTGAATTTGAAGAACAGAATTTGAAGAATTTTATAAAGATCTTGAGATGTGTTTCTCTTAGTATATGACAAATTCCAGACAAATTAAAAAATCATGAAACTTTGTTTAGTCATAACTTGAAAACTAAAATAAGCTTTTAATAAATATTAAAAACTTTGTAACCTGTTCCTTATACCAGAACTCCAGATCTCTTCTCTCCTCACTATCCTCAATCTCGGACCTTTTCGAAAACAATTCTACCTTAAACAATCATCAACTTCCTCAGCAACAACAACCTCTTCCACCACATTTACCTTCCCCCCTTTCTACACCTAACCTTACTTACCTCCTTTTTTTTTTCTCTTTCTGTTTTTCCCCCTTTTCTCCCTTACAAACCTTCTTTTCCTCACTATCCTAAATCTTACACCATAATTTATTTACACCCTCTTGGCACATTTGACTCTGACTGTCAACATCAACAAACTAAACGTTAAAAACTATTCTACTCAGAATTCCATGCTCTTTCACATATCTTAAATCTGCTAGATGTCCATAGTCCTTTATCATTTTTTTTGGTCCTTCTCCCATATTTTTAAATGAGAAATTGGTCATTATTATAACCTTTACTCAGATTGGAGAAATTTTAATGAATGCAAAATTTATGATGTATGATGTGTAATTTCATTTTGGAACAACACTGAAGTCATATGGATGGAGGCAAATTTCTTGATATCCATCAATGTTAAAAAGTATATGGACAAGTAAAGCTAATTGGTAGTAGCTAATTGGTTTAAAATCCACTAAAAAACATAAAGAAAGCAAAAAATAAATCATCACAATTGGTTAAAAATTGACTGTTTTACAGCTTTTGATGATTTTTGTGCAAATATGGGCAAGCATTCACATTTTTACTCTTGTGATGTATGAACAGGACATATATTCTTTATTTTCTTATGTAATTTTATTGTTTTTAACCCTTTGCCATTTATGTTTGAAAAAGGGAAGATAATTCTAATGAAAAGGATTTGATCATTGCCATACCCCCACCCAACCTCAAGCTGGAGAAGGCATTTAAAAAAAATTCAAGGTCTGAAGTTAAGGGAAGAAGTATTAAGAAAAACAAAAGCATTTTGAGGTGTTTTTCTGTTCATACATCACATTTTTTCAATATACATGCCAAAAAGTTTCTCTTTAAACCTACCCACACCCGACACCTGAGTTAATCCTGAAAACTCAGGTATGACAATTACCAACCCGACTTCCTGTTCAGTGTATTGTGTTTCACTCGAAACAATGATTGTTTATCTGCTATTCCCATGCAAACCACAGCCAAGTAGCGCAAGGTTATTTGTGTGTATAAGAATACACAAAGTCAGAGCTGAATAATCAAGGTACTTTTGTGATTGAATTCACTCATCCATGCTAGGTGTCTTAGTGGGAGAAGTTTGTTTGCAAATTGGTAATAAAATAGCTGTGTATCATATCCCTGAGGTGATGTGTGCATTAACTGTAAATGATTGACGGCCCATTTCTCCTAAGGAAAGATATTGCTTTGTGAAAAAAACATTTTCATAATTTGATTTCTCTTGGAATGAAACATTACATGGTATTTTCAAACTTCAAAGACTAGTAAACTCAGGATTTAATGCTCTTTATCTTTTGTAAGTGTCAATAAACTTTTGAAGATCTGTAGGCATCTAGAATTGCAAAGCCTATAAGCAAGTTTAGATTTTTGTGTAGTACACTCTGAATTACATTCTTCTTGCTTGCCCCCTGTACAACCTTCGTAGAGCTTCCCTCGCTGCCCACAACTAAATTGCCGAGCTCTTCCAAAAAAAACCTCCAAATAAAATTATTTCCTTCCTTCATCATGCTTCCCTTTACAACCATAGTTAGTCCTCCTTCCCCACTCCCCTCTCTCTACATTATTTTTTCACCCATACACCTCCTCTTTCGATCCCAGCTTTCTGGCTTTTAGTTCTCGTGATTCTCTCAATCTCCCTCTGTTTACTCTCCTTCCTACCTCTGGAATGATCTAACCTCTCAGGCACAATTTGACCCTAGCTGTTGTGGTCCTGTTAAATTTACATCAAACAAACTGAATTAATTTTGGAAAATAGCTTGTGTAGATTTTGAATTATAGCATATTAAAGTGTAAGAAATTTTTAGTATGTGATATTATTTGTGACATAATTTGTTAAATTTCTCTTTGATTTCAGTCTAAAGAAAGAAAAAAAAGATCAAGTCTATCCATGCTAAAATGTGATTAGGGGTATGGTAAAAATTAAAAAATGTTTTCATCAGTTTTTGCTATGACTCTTTGTATTGGAGGATTTACTTAAGAATCTTCCAAGGTGTCCCAGAAATACAAATTAGCATACGGATGCCTGAAAATGCAAGAAGCTTTAAATATGTCAATATTTATATGTCAATATCTCAACAGATTTTGATGAAACGTTTTTCAGCTTTCATGGCTCTTAATTGATTTAGATTTAGTCCTCCTCTCTCACCCCCACCCATCTCTCTACTTTTTTTTCTTCATCCATGCACCTCCTCTCTCGATCCCAGCTTTCTGACTTTTAGTTCTTGTATTTCTCTCTCTCATTCTCCCCCTGTTTTCTTTCCTTCCTACCTCTAGAATGTTCTAACCTCTCAGGCACAATTTGACCCTCGTTGTCATGGTGCCGTTATTTCGTTAAGCCTTCATCAAACAAACAAACTTAATCGATTTAATGCAATTTATCTAATGATGGGTATACACTTCCTTGCAAAAGTAAAACAAATATAACTCTGAGCTTTTATTTCTATTGCAGCCGAGAGGGTTAAAGCTGAGAGCTTATCCGTCCAGTGTGTTCCAACTTCCTTTCAAGCAAGACAGTTGATAACAAAGTATGGTCTCAACCTCAGTGACCTGGAAATTACACCCTCGGTAAGTTCAGACAACTTTTGCAAGTTTAAACATTTGTTTTGTCGTTAGACATCTTAATCTTATCGGAAAGAGAACAATAAAAGCAACAAAAATATTTCAGAAAGTATTAAGAAATCTTGGAAGGAGATATTTCAGTTTAAGTTGGAGTGTCAGATATGTGAAGAGAAAAAAAACAACATCTGGAAATCTTTCTAGAAATTTCCCAGATGCCTTTCTGTATTTCATTGAAGTAATTTTTGGTTTGCATGCAAAGCATTTATGCGAACCTATGTAATGGCGATTACATTCGTCCGGCCGTCCACAGATCTGTCCTGAGATTTCCTTAGAAATGTTAAAGTTTTTTGAGAATTCCTCAGAATTTCCTCATAAAATGTTAAGAGAGAGAGAGAGAGAGTTGAACACACAATTACAATGACAGGGTCGTCGCCTGCGTATTCGGTTATGATAGTACAAATGCTATCACGAAACGCTTAATACGACCCGGACGAGAACACAGGTACGACGTACGGACAGACATAACATCGACAACCAAGTCAATGTCCACAGCCTTTGATAACCAGTTGTGGTGCACTGGCGTGTCTACCCACCCTAGGATTGAACCCGGGGCCTCGTAGTCTGTAGACAGGTATGATAACCGCTACACCACAGTAGGTAGATAAAATGTTAAAGTTTTTCAGAGCTACTTAAGATAGGATTAAAGACTAGTTCCTTAAAAAGTCTACAATGCATTTGATATTTTCTTAGAAGATAACTGTAAAATGATATAATTTCCCAATATTCTTCAGAGATTCTCAAGTCTCTCTTGTAGCACTTGAGATTTAAAATCCTTAAAATTCTTCAAAATATTTGGGTACCAAACAGTTATATCAGGCATGATTTTTTAAACTCCACCTTTATTATTGTGTTCATTTGCATGAAGTTACTACAGTATATGACCTGACCAGACTTTTTTTTATTTAGCATGCTTAGTCAGGGAGTGTGACAGGATGTGATTGCATATAAACATAGGGAGGGATGCCATGTGGGACATGGATGGGGGCCATGAGGGACATATGATGTAATATTTACCATGTTGTATACACCAAGGGCTATATCAGTCATAATTATTTGACTCCACTTTTTTTTCTTATTTAACAACTCATTTGCATATAAGTTATTATATGAACTGACACTTTAATACATAGTATGCTCAATCAGGGACTGTGATAGCTAGGATGAGACTTCTTATGGAGCTTATGGAATGTCATGTGAGACATAGGGTGGGATGACATGTGGGATGCCATGTGGGACATGGGGTGGGATACCATATGGGACATGGGGTGGGATGCCATGTGGAACAGGGTGGAATGCCACTTAGGATATGTGGTGGAATGCCATGCAGGACATAAGGTGGATTGCCATGGGATGGAATGTCATGTGGGACATGGGATGGAATGTGGGACATGGCATCCCACCCCATTTCAGCAAGTCATTTGCATATAAGTTATTATATGAACTGACATTTCATACATAGTATGCTTAATCAGTGACTGTGATAGCTAGGATGAGACTTCTTATGGAGCCTATGGGATGTCATGTGGGACATGGGGTGGGATGCCATGTGGGACATGGGGTGGGATGCCATGTGGAACAGGGTAGAATGCCATGTGGGACATGGTGGGATGCCATGAGTAACACAGAATGTGACATAGGTTGTGATGCCATGTGTGACGTAAGGTAGGATGCCATGTGTGACATAAGGTAGGATGCCATGTGTGACTTAGGGTAGGAGGCTATGTGGGGCATAGGGTGGGAGGCCATGGGAACATGGGATGTGATGCCATGCGGTACATAAAGTAGGATGTCATTGGGAATTTGGGAGGGATACCATGTGGAACATATGGTGGGATGCCATGTTGGACATCAGGTGGGAAGCCACTGATGCAGGACACAGGGAGGGATGCCATGTGGGACATAGGGAGGGATGTCATGTAGTACATATGGTTGGATTAATGTGAGACACACATGTAGGATGGGATCCATGTGGGTCATAGCATGGGCTGCCATGTGGGACATATGGTGGAATGCCATGTGGGACATATGGTGGAATATGCCATGTGAGACACTGTGTGATGAAATGCCATGCGGGAGATATGGGGGAAGGCCTGTGGGACATATGATGGAATGCCATGTGGGACATGGGATGTCATGTGGGACATGGGGTGGGATACCATGTGGGAGATATGGTGGAATGCCATGTGGGACATGGGGTGGGATGCCATGTGGGAGATATGGTGGAATGCCATGTGGGACATGGGATGGGATGTCGTGTGGGACATGGGGTAGGATGCCATGTGGGACATGGGGGGACATGGGGTGGGATGCCACGTGGGACATGGGGTGGGACATGGGGTGGGATGCCTTGTGGGACATATGATGGAATGCCATGGGATGGGATGTCATGTGGGACATGGGGTGGGATGCCATATGGGAGATATGGTGAAATGGCATGTGGGACATGGGATGAGATGTCGTGTGGGACATGGGGTAGGATGCCATGTGGGACATGGAGTGGAATGCCATGTGGGACATGGGGTGGGAGGCCATGTGGGAGATATGGTGGAATGCTATGTGGGACATGGGATGGGATGCCATGTGGGACATGGGGTGGGATGCCATGTGGGACATGGGGTGGGATACCATGTGGGACATGGGGTGGGATGCCATGTGGGACATGAGGTGGGATGTCATGTGGGACATAGGATGCCATGTGGGACTTAAGTGTGAGATGCCATTTTTATAATTGGCCAGATCATATGATATGGGTGTCAATTTGCATGGGCATGCGAACCATGACGGTATTTACCGTTCTAGTTGATAATTTGTGGCAGGAAAACCATTGAATATGCCAGCAGAGATATTTGCAATGTGTACAAAAATTGAAATAACACTAACATTGTGTCACTACTCCCCTATGATGGCAGACCTTATAGTATATACCAGTCATTTTTGAACCAAACTCAAAAACTCAGTATCTCATCAACAGTGCAAGTAAACTCAGTATCTCATGAACAGTACAAGTAAACTCAGTATCTTATGAACAGTATAAGTAAGCTTAGTATCTCATGAACAGTACAAGTAAGCTCAGTGTCTCCTGAACAGTATAAGTAAGCTCAGTATCTCATGAACAGTACAAGTAAGCTCAGTTTCTCCTGAACAGTACAAGTAAGCTTAGTAACTCATGAACAGTACAAGTAAGCTCAGTGTCTCCTTAATAGCACAAGTAAGCTCAGTATTTTCTGAATAGTACAAGTAAGCTCAGTATTTCCTAAACAGTACAAGTAAGCTCAGTATCTCCTCAACAGTATAAGTAAGCTCAGTATCTCCTGAACAGTACAAGTAAGCTCAGTATCTCATGAACAGTACAAGTAAGCTCAGTGTCTTCTAAACAGTACAAGTAAGCTCAGTATCTCATGAACAGTACAAGTGAGCTCAGTGTCTTCTAAACAGTACAAGTAAGCTCAGTATCTCATAAACAGTATAAGTAAGCTTAGTATCTCATGAACAGTACAAGTAAGCTCAGTATCTCCTGAACAGTACAAGGTAACTCAGTATCTTATCAACAGTACAAGTAAACTCAGTATCTTATGAACAGTACAAGTAAGCTTAGTGTCTCCTGAACAGTACAAGTAAGCTCAGTATCTCATGAACAGTACAAGTAAGCTCAGTATCTTCTGAACAGTACAAGCTCAGAATCTCCTAAACAGTACAAGTAAGCTCAGTATATCCTGAACAGTAGAAGTAAGCTCAGTATCTCCTGAACAGTGCAAGTAAGCTTAGTATCTCCTGAACAGTACAAGTAAGCCTATTATCTCCTGAACAGTATAAGTAAGCTTAGTATCTCCTGAACAGTGCCAAGTATGCTAAGTATTTCCTAAACAGTATTAGTAAGCTCAGTATTTCCTAAACAGTACAAGCCGTTTCTTCCCACTTGTATTTATGTTTTTGTCAACTACAATGTTCACACTATACACCCCAACTCTTGTCTACAACCTCATTAGGTATCCCAATTTCTCCACCCTCTTTGATAGGACTAAAACCCTATTGCTTCCCTTCAGCTTACGCATCAAACCCAACCTCCATCATCTTGGCATCAATCCTGCCACTCTTGGCACCTTCTCCTGGCCCACTTTTCCTCTCTGGGCCCCCTCCCTTTCATCCACCTGGGCCTCTGCACTCATCACAAAACCCAAATCCACCCCAACCTCTTCATGAACCTCCACAACCAAATCAAAGACCAACTCTTCAACTACACCTCCATCTATACTGATGGCTCCAAGGAAGGCGACAAGACAGCTGCTGCCATCATCCATGACATCACTCTCAGTAGCAGGCTTCCCAAGTACTCGTCCATCTTCTCGGCCGAGGCCAAGGCTATCCTGCTCGCCCTCAACTATATTGGGTACTTCCCGCTCAGCCACTTTGCCATCTTCTCAGACTCCAAGTCTGTCCTTACTTCTTTACTCAACCTTAAGCCTTAAGTGGGATAACCCCAAATCCCACATCCTCCATAAACTCCTTAGCAAGATAAGTATTCTTTTCTTCTGGATACCCAGTCATGTTGGCATCCCCGGCAATGCCAGAGCTGATTCAGTCGTTATGCTTGCCCTCAGCCTCCCCTACCCCCTTTCCTAAAACCCTTTCTGACATCAAACCATTTAGCGCTTCCCTTGTTCGTGACCGGTGGCTGGCAAACCTTATGGGACTCCCAAATTGATAACAAACTCCACAACATCTTGCCCACAATTCCGACCAAACCCGCCATCCACAATCTCTGTTGTATCAACAATGTCCACATTATCTGCCTTAGAATAGGTAACACACACCTCACTCACTCCCACCTCCTTACTGCCTCCACCCCTCTGCAACAATTGCCATTTCCCCCTCACAGTCCATCATGTCCTCCTTGCCTGCCCTCTGTACAACCTTCCCATAGCTTTCTTCACCCCTCACAACTCCATAGCTGAGCTCTTCCAAAAAAGGCCCTGGATGAAAATTATCTTCTTCCTTCATTGTGCCTCCCTCTACAACCATATTTAGTCCTCCTCTCCCACCCCCTCAACCTACTTTTACCTCTTTTTTACACCCCTGCACTTCCTCTTTCGATCCCAGCCTCCTGGCTCTTATCCCCTGTACTTTTCTTAGACTTCTCCTATTTCCTTTTCTTCCTACCTCTGGAATGATGTAACCTCTCAGGCACAATTTGACCCTCGCTGTCGTCGTCCCGTTAAGCCCTCATCAAACGAACATACAAACAAACTATAGAGTTTAAAATTTGTGGGGTATTTTCATCAAAAGGGGTAAAAGGGGGGGGGGGATTTGAAATGCTAGAATTGACAGAGCAGTAAATATAAAAGGCAAAACAATCAAATAAAACTACAGCAGCATACCACATGTGTTTGCTACACAGTACAGTGTTTGCCACACAGTACAGTGTTTGCTACACAGCACAGTGTTTGCTACACAGCACAGTGTTTGCTACACAGCACAGTGTTTGCTACACAGCACAGTGTTTGCTACACAGCACAGTGTTTGCCACACAGCACAGTGTTTGTTTGCTACACAGCACAGTGCTTGCCACACAGCACAGTGTTTGCTACACAGCACAGTGTTTGTTTGCTACACAGCACAGTGTTTGTTTGCTACACAGCACAGTGCTTGCCACACAGCACAGTGCTTGCCACACAGCACAGTGTTTGCCACACAGCACAGTGTTTGCCACACAGCAGCACAGTGTTTGCCACACAGCAGCACAGTGTTTGCCACACAGCACAGTGTTTGCTACACAGCACAGTGCTTGCCACACAGCACAGTGTTTGCTACACAGCACAGTCTTTGTTTGCTACACAGCACAGTGTTTGCTACACAGCACAGTGCTTGCCACACAGCACAGTGCTTGCCACACAGCACAGTGTTGCCACACAGCACAGTGTTTGCCACACAGCACAGTGTTTGCCACACAGCACACAGTGTTTGCCACACAGCACAGTGTTTGCTACACAGCACAGTGCTTGCCACACAGCACAGTGTTTGCTACACAGCACAGTGTTTGCTACACAGCACAGTGTTTGCCACACAGCACAGTGTTTGCCACACAGCACAGTGTTTGCTACACAGCACAGTGCTTGCCACACAGCACAGTGTTTGCCACACAGCACAGTGTTTGCCACACAGCACAGTGTTTGCCACACAGCACAGTGTTTGCCACACAGCACAGTGCTTGCTACACAGCACAGTGCTTGCCACACAGCACAGTGTTTGCCACACAGCACAGTGCTTGCCACACAGCACAGTGCTTGCCACACAGCACAGTGCTTGCCACGCAGCACAGTGCTTGCCATGCAGCACAGTGTTTGCCACACAGCACAGTATTTGCCACACAGCACAGTGCTTGCCACACAGCACAGTGTTTGCCACACAGTACAGTGTTTGCTACACAGCACAGTGTTTGCTACACAGCACAGTGTTTGTTACACAGCACAGTGTTTGCCACAAATAAAACAATCAAATAAAACTACAACAGCATATCACATGTGTTTGCCACACAGTACAGTGTTTGCCACACAGTACAGTGTTTGCCACACAGTACAGTGTTTGTAACACAGCACAGTGTTTGCTACACAGCACAGTGTTTGTTACACAGCACAGTGTTTGCCACACAGCACAGTGTTTGCCACACAGCACAGTGTTTGCCACGCAGCACAGTGTTTGCCACGCAGCACAGTGTTTGCCACGCAGCACAGTGTTTGTTACACAGCACAGTGTTTGCCACAGCACAGTGTTTGCCATGCAGCACAGTGTTTGCCACGCAGCACAGTGTTTGCCACGCAGCACAGTGTTTGCCACGCAGCACAGTGTTTGCCACGCAGCACAGTGTTTGCCACGCAGCACAGTGTTTGCCACGCAGCACAGTGTTTGCCACGCAGCACAGTGTTTGCTACACAGCACAGTGTTTGCCACACAGCACAGTGTTTGTTTGCTACACAGCACAGTGCTTGCCACACAGCACAGTGTTTGCTACACAGCACAGTGTTTGTTTGCCACACAGCACAGTGTTTGCCACACAGCACAGTGTTTGCCACACAGCAGCACAGTGTTTGCCACACAGCACAGTGTTTGCCACACAGCAGCACAGTGTTTGCCACACAGCACAGTGTTTGCTACACAGCACAGTGCTTGCCACACAGCACAGTGTTTGCTACACAGCACAGTCATTGTTTGCTACACAGCACAGTGTTTGCTACACAGCACAGTGCTTGCCACACAGCACAGTGCTTGCCACACAGCACAGTGTTTGCCACACAGCACAGTGTTTGCCACACAGCAGCACAGTGTTTGCCACACAGCACAGTGTTTGCTACACAGCACAGTGCTTGCCACACAGCACAGTGTTTGCTACACAGCACAGTGTTTGCTACACAGCACAGTGTTTGCCACACAGCACAGTGTTTGCCACACAGCACAGTGTTTGCTACACAGCACAGTGTTTGCCACGCAGCACAGTGTTTGCCACGCAGCACAGTGTTTGCCACGCAGCACAGTGTTTGCCACGCAGCACAGTGTTTGCCACGCCAGCACAGTGTCTGCCACGCCTTTGGTGTCTGCCACGCACAGTGTTTGCCACGCGCAGCACAGTGTTTGCCACGCGCACAGTGTTTGCCACGCCACAGTGTTTGCCACGCAGCACAGTGTTTGCCACGCAGCACAGTGTTTGCCACGCAGCACAGTGTTTGCCACGCAGCACAGTGTTTGCCACGCAGCACAGTGTTTGCCACGCAGCACAGTGTTTGCCACGCAGCAGTGTTTGCCACGCAGCACAGTGTTTGCCACGCAGCACAGTGTTTGCCACGCAGCACAGTGTTTGCCACGTGTTTGCCACGCAGCACAGTGTTTGCCACGCCTTTGAGCACAGTGTTTGCCACGCAGCACAGTGTTTGCCACGCAGCACAGTGTTTGCCACGCAGCACAGTGTTTGCCACTCAGCACAGTGTTTGCCACGCAGCACAGTGTTGCCACACAGCACAGTGTTTGCCACACAGCACAGTGTTTGCCACACAGCACAGTGTTTGCCACACAGCACAGTGTTTGTGTGTCATAAGCAACATAATTCCAATCATGATGGCATACACTGCACTACAGTATACATGATATACAATCTAGCATTTGACGTGATCACGTTACTATTGTTTCACTTTGTTACACCAACGCAGGCACTCAAATTGAGAGGCTTGTTCAGGCCATGTTTTTTCGTTTCTTTTGACTACTAACATCAAATTGTTCCAATGTAGGGTATAGGAACACGTATTTAATTTACATTTTACGACATTTTAGCACGTTTTGAAATTTATTTTATGCCTGTAGCATTACTGTCATTAGGTTTGAAGAAGTTGCGTGAAAAAAAAATTGTGGGGGGAATTTGATTTTTTTTGCAGGGAGCCGCAATTGCACATCTTAATGCGAACACTGGTCAACTATCGTACATAAATGTCTTGAATTTTCATTTTCAAATTCATGACAGAAGGACTATTTAAAAAAAACAGTATGTTCATATCTTATTCCATTTTTGAGTATCGGGATATCGCGATATCTCTTTCCCCACGACATAAAATATGCCTCTCAACACATATTGCGATACCAAGAACTAATACAGAACTAATCAATTTTCACGCAACTAGGTTAGGCTACTTTGTATGTTATGGTACTAACATATGGTAGTAAATCTACAAGTCAAGTTCAGGCCATTGAAAACATGCAAAAATACTGTAAAACATAAGAAAAAAACCAATTAGAAATCGTGCTCCTTTACTCCACACTTTCACACTCCGATGTAAGTAAGCAAAAAGAACAAAACCTTGGCCCAGAACATGCCTCTCACTAAGATGATTCATGGTCACGTTGGCTGAATTACCAAACGTGTGTTATACGTGATGAACGTAATATAGTCACATGATTATGTTGTCTGCTAGAACTGCAAATCATTTTTTCTTGCGTTCATACAGTCATAAAAGAAGTAACGTTAGTGATATTAACAATTTGTGTCATGACTCAGTTTCCTTGAAAAGTATCGCGATATACTAATATATCGCAATTTTTTTTCTCCACGATAATCGATACGTAATGGAGCCGTATCGTGACAGCAATATTTATGAGTTATTTAACTTCAAATATTTCACCAATATGTTCAAAAGTTACATTGCCGTATACAGTGTGATGTTATACTTAAAATATATCTTAGTTTCTAGTTTAATAATTCCTAATAATTGGGTGGGTAGGTAGGGAAAAAATGATTTGTGAAAAATTATTTTCCTCTTTTATACTGAAAATGTATATTCCAAATCTATAAAATTGATAACAGATTGTTTTCATCTTTAAAAAAAATATTGAAAAAAACTGAAAATTGTATGTAAAAAAAAAAAAAATGATCTGACAACAAAGTGTGAAAGGTCAACATTTGGTCAGTCAGCAACTGGAAGTTAACATTTTAATTTGGCCAAAGAAGTTTCTTTCTTCTGGGATTGTAGAGTCTCTTGTGAGGTGTCACTACAGTAGAAAGTTAACTAAAAGCTCTTTGAATCTTGTTTCTATTTGCTCCCAATTAGCTGGATGTTGCGATAGATGGGGCTGATGAAGTGGATAAAGACTTGTACCTCATCAAAGGAGGAGGGTACGTAAATATCTCTATTATCTCATCACCCACATATACATATATGTGGGGATGAGATATTGTAATCACTTTGCTGTATAGGCAAAAAACTGCCTGTACCTCCTACACTACATGGCCACCTTGATATTAGGGGCTGGTGGGGCCCAACAGAGGGTCTCATATAATGACCTTATATCAGAGGTTAGAGGTTATAAGTTTTTGGAACAGAACAAAATTTTGTGATTTTTGCGTCTGTCTGTGTGTTTGTGCGTGTGGGTGGGTGGGGTGGGTGTGTATGCAGCAATTACTTTTGTGTCGCTTATAGCTCAAAAAATGTAATACACTCATGTATCTAAATTGGTGGACGGGTACCCCTGGCCAGGAAGTTTTGTCTCCAGGTTTTGGGGTACAAAGGTCACAGGTCAAATGGGACAATTATTAGGTGATGGCTGTATCTTTTGAAGGAATTACTTGGTATCTTTACAAATTGCATAGGTGGGTAGGGTTTAGCATTCTAACAAAGCTTGGAAAATAATTGGAGGTCCAAAGGTCAATAAGTGCTTTTTATGCAAAATATTGCAGATTCTTAAACTTAAAAAGTACAAGACCTATACCAACCCTATGTTATACCATGACACCTTGGTACATGAATTTGAGTCTCATACAGACTCTGGGGTCAAAAGGTCAACGGTCACAGAGCTATTGACCTTTATTCACCATTTTCCCGTATAATCATAGAATGATAAGGGTGACGTGAGCATGAATGGTGCCATACAGTAGGTACGATAAATATGAATAATTTTAAAAGTTTTTCAATGATTAGTGTCAAGGGTCAAGAGGTCAAAGGTCAAATATGTGAATTTAGGGGGTAATTATGTACTAATTTGTACATTTTTGCAGAATTTTAAACTCAAAAAGTACAAGGCATATACCAACCCTATGTTGTACCATGACACCTTGGTACATGAATGTGTCCTGTAGACTCTGGGGTCAAAGGTCACAGAGCTATTGACCTTTTTTCAAGATTTTTCCCTATATAGTGATAAGATCAATTTATTTCGTTCACAACAAAATATGAAAATTTGTTGCCCTGTAGCAAAACATACAAAGATATTTAAAAAAATATATAAATATAAAAGTTATGAATATAAATGTTACATTAAAAGTTATATATAAAAAAAATATAAAAAAATAGGAAAATAGGAAAAACAAAGATTTCAGTAAATATTAGTAGTGGTAAAGTACAATAACGTCAAGATGTAGATATACATACATATAGGCCCATATACATACATATATATACACATACATGCACATAAATACATATATATACACACACACATATACACATACATACGTACCCACACGCACATATACATATATAAATAAATATACAAATTTGGCTTAAAATTTAAAAACACAAACTATTGTACGGCTTTCAAGTTGAATAGGGAAATAGAGTTGGGTACAAATGAAAACCTGATTCTGTTATGCTTGGACCATGGCATACGAAGTCTTTTCCGTGAACGGCAGAAAATATATAGTGGGAAGAGCGGATGTGTGTTGTCATTTAAATTGTAGTTATTTTCGGTGCATCATGTTATTGTAGAGATTAGAGACGGACTTCAGACATATGTAATCACCAACAACACGGCTTGCGGCTTTTACGATCTTCTCCAATTTACTAGTTGAATCTTTTGTAAGCAGCCTGAATATACAGATAATACTGAAAGTCAACACGCTTTGTATTACTGACTGGTAAAAGAGCTTAAGAATAATATTGTCAACTTTGAAGTATTTCAGTTTTCGTAAAAAATACAACCTTTGGTACGCCTTTGGTTCTAGTTGCATCAGTCTGGTCTTTAAAGGTAAGTTTACGGTCAATGATAGTGCCTAGATGTTTGTAATGGTCCACCTGTTCAACAACCTCATTATTAACCCTGATTGGAGCACGATCACATGACTGTTTCCTAAAATCAACCACCATCTTCTTGGTTTTTTTACAATTCAATATCAGATAGTTTTGATTGTACGAAGTAACAAAATCACCAATTTCATCCTCATACGGAGCAGTAGTGTTATCATGAAGGTAACCTTATCACGGTATCATCAGCATATATGATAATTGAGCAAACATCAGGTTTACTTCTGCAATCATTAGTGTACAAGCAAAAGAGGATGGAATGGTAAGTGTGACGTAAGCATGAATGGTGTCATACAAGTAGGGTACGATAAATGTGAAAAATTTCGAAGTTATTTCAGTGATAAGGGTCAGAGGTCAAGAGGTGAAATATGTGATTTAAGGGTTATAATTAATTATGTACTAATTTGTACAATTTTGTACCACATTAAATTCAGAAAGAGCAATACCTATACCAACCCTATGTTGTACCATGATACCTTTGGTACATGAATTTGTGTCCCGTAGACTCTGAGGTCAAAAGGTCAAAGGTCACAAAGTTATTTTCTTCTTTTCACCATTTTTTCCCTATATTAGGGCCATTCTGCAGTACGTCACGTAATTTAGGGCATTCCGCAGTCTGCCATGTAATTTACAGACTGCGGAATGGCCCTATAGTGATGGAATTGTAAGTGTGACGTGAGCATGAATGGTATCATACAGTAGGATACGATCAATGTGAAACATTTCAGAAGTTGTTTCAGTGATTAGGGTCAAGGGTCAGAGGTCAAATATGTGATTTTAGGGGGTAATTATGTACTATTTTGTACATTTTTGCGGCATTTTAAAGTAGGAAAGTACAAGACCTATACCAACCCTACATGTACGTTGTACCATTATACCTTGGTACATGAATTTGTGTCCCGTAGACTCTTGGGTCAAAAATGTCAAAGGCCTGTTTGTACTCGCATAGGCAGTGCAATCCATTACTATGCCTAAAGAAAGATAGCTAAGCCCCTTTCAACAGCTGCTTGTACTTGAGCTCACATGGGCAGTGCAATCCATCAAAAGTCACAGGGCTATAGTGACCATGTTAGCTACTTCTCCCACAATGCTGTACTCTTAAGGTGATGAGATCAGCGGCTCCATGGATTGCTTTCTTGTTGGCTATTTCCCCCACTATGCTGTATGCTTAAGGTGATGAGATCAGCAACTACATGGATTGCTTTCTTGTTTATTTATAAGTTGAGATCAGCAACTCCATGGATTGCTTTCTTGTTTATTTATAAGTTGCAAGGTTTGATTCAAGGTTGTAGTGGTAATCATAATACTACATATTTGGTGTTGTGAATCTTTCTTTTCAACATAATAAACAATCATACAACTTTTCGGAAATGACTCATTGATCTCAATTAAGCTATACTTGTAATAACCTGTTCAACAAATTGTTTACTGCATATGCCAGTATACTACATACACTACTGTATGTCATAGAACTGTGAATGTATTTTTTTTTTACCAAACATGTACATGTGAAAAAATGCGAGCGTGTAGCAATTACTCACGTTTAGTACCGTCATTTTTGCAAGTATACTAATGATCTTTAAAATGATGCTAAGTAAAAAGAATTACGTAACAAGTATCGCAAAATTATTAACTCCAATGCTCAAATAAACACTGAAATTTTGCTTTCCAAATCATGAGTAGTTTATCTTTACAGTATAGATTATCACTTTTATGGAAAATGTACATGGAAATTTAGCTTAGAAAGAAGAGAACAGTTCCCTTCAATGTCATTTAATCTCAACGTGTAACGTTTTTGCCAGACTCTTCATATGCATCATGCATATTGCAATGTCTTGTCGTTAAAAAATTCAAAATTGCGTCACCACCCCAGAAGTACAGTTCATTCCAGTTCTCTCGCGAAGCATGCTGTTGAAATTTTCTTTCTGTTCCTTTATTTTGCAAGATTTTTTCTTTTTTGTAAAGTTTATTTGACTCATCAGGTAATGTTTATATTTATATTGATCGCCACACTGAAAGGTGTTTGCACTGTGCATTTTTTGGTCAATTTTACAATTACAGCTTGTAAAACAGATCTTGATTAAGTGAGATTAAAGCCTAACGTTATGCCATTGTTTGTTTAGAGTGTCAGATTGTTTATTGCTGCACATTCGAGGTGCATATCACAAGTTACTCAGATTTTGGCAAAATCAAAGTGCAAAATATCTGCATTCATAGGTGATTACTGCGCATTTGTGCTTGTCGCGTTCAAAAGGATTATGCTAATTAGGCTTAAAGTTGGTTAAAGTCAGTGATTGGTATTTTTTTAACCCGATTGCACATTGACTTAAATCAATTTTTGTGGAAAACTGCATTGCAGATAAAAAAAATATGTGCCATAAATACTGCTTTTCCCTCTGAACACCCAAAAGTGAAAGACCACATGCTTGAATTGCATGGTAAATGCTGTAAGAGCAATGATTAAAGGAACATAACATATCAAGATGACGGTCTAAGAACGGTCAATCACTCCATAAAAAGACATGGTGACGGGCTAAGAAGGGTGAATCACCCCATAAAAAGACAAGGTGACGGGCTAAGAAGGGTGAATCACCCCATAAAAAGACAAGATGACGGACCAAGAAGGGTGAATCACCCCATAAAAAGACAAGGTGACGGGCTAAGAAGGGTGAATCACCCCATAAAAAGACATGGTGACGGGCTAAGAAGGGTGAATCACCCCATAAAAAGACAAGATGACGGACCAAGAAGGGTGAATCACCCCATAAAAAGACATGGTGACGGGCTAAGAAGGGTGAATCACCCCATAAAAAGACAAGGTGACGGGCTAAGAAGGGTGAATCACCCCATAAAAAGACATGGTGACGGGCTAAGAAGGGTGAATCACCCCATAAAAAGACATGGTGACGGGCTAAGAAGGGTGAATCACCCCATAAAAAGACAAGGTGACGGGCTAAGAAGGTGACTGGCTAAGAACGGTGAATCACCCCATAAAAAGACGAGGTGATGGGCTAAGAAGGGTGAATCACCCCATAAAAAGACAAGATGACGGTCTAAGAAGGGTTAATCACCCCATGAAAAGACAAGATGACGGACCAAGAAGGGTGAATCACCCCATAAAAAGACAAGATGACGGGCTAAGAAGGGTGAATTACCCCCCCAAAAAACAAGGTGACGGACTAAGAAGGGTGAATCACCCATAAAAAGACCAAACTAACACCACCACCACCACCAGAAGAAATACAAATCAAAGATGCCGAGAGTTAGTAAAGAACTTATCAATGTTGACTTTGAAATTGTGAACAGAACGTTCAGCTTGAGATTGAGGTTATTGTTCGCTAATACATGCAGATGTTGAACGTCTCATCTTGCAATTAACATGTTCTTGTCAAACACTTGCCTTGATAAATATTTGATTTAGTATTGATTGATTACAGTTGATTTGACAATTCATTGAATAGATTATCAATACCGACAGAGCAAGAAAAGTGTATTGTAAAATTGAAAGGACTCCTGAATCATACTGTACGTCCCCACTTTCTGGTAGAATGATGATATAAGATATTTTTGCAAGGTTTTATTGCAATTTTTATCTATTTAAGATCATGTTTTGGGGTACAAAATTCATACCTAGTAATACTATTACAAGTAATAATCTTAATTCTGTGCAAATATTTTGAAAAAGGTGTTCTTTAATTATCTCTTATGGGAACATTTTTTCATCCTATGGATGTGAAAACAACAGTTTTGACTTAGTATGTAATTTCATCAACTTTAATCAGGGGTAGAATTTCCCACTGCTCCACTGTTTCAAGAATAGTGCAGGAACTGTAAGTTTTCAAAGATCACTGTCAGTGTTCTTTTCACAAGCATGTGATCAATAACTTGATTTCTGCTTAAAACGTGCATGTTGTCAAACAAGATTATCATGAAAAGAATTTCTTCCTGAAAGAAAAAGCCTGCAATTGTCAGCACAATTAATCATGAATACACATATATATAAAGCCGCTTGCATGTGTACGACTGTACGCAACTGGGTGCAACATCATGTTTATGTAAATACTAATAACTGACATACATATTTGCACATATTAACCCTTACTCTACATTTTTTTGAAAATGTGATCGGGAGGCAAGGGCCAAAGACGGGGCACCCAGAACGGCGATAATATCGCCACGTGATAGAGTAAGGGTTAATCAAGGCATGATTATTGAAGGGTCCTCTGTCTTCCAGGCAGTAGAGTCGGGGCCCTTTCTGCTTCCGGGACCCGCTGGGCCGCCCACCGGGACCATGCTGCTTATATTTTCGGGTTGGCGCATTTGTCGCGGGTTGATTAACCCTTACTCTACCAGCACTTTTTTGAAAATGCACTTGGGAGGCGGGGCCAAAGACGGGGCACCCAAAGCGGCGATAATATTGCCACGTGGTAGAGTAAGGGTTAACCAATAAAGCTGTTGTAAACTAAGCCCATTTTGAAGAAAGGTAATTGTCCTGTTATCGGCAAAAAAAATCGGAACAGTGAATTTGATCCAGAACAATATTATTTGAGAAAGTATTGTTGGAACAATGACAACGGCAAACAATTTAAATTTCAGCCCCTGAACATTGTTTTTTATTTTACCCTTTTTCCCCAGTTGAAGCCAAACATAAGTTTTTATTATATCAAAATTTATTTCAATGTATATATATATATATATATATTTGTATATGTATATGTGTATGTGTATATATATATATATATACATATATATATATATATATATGTGTATGTGTATGTGTATATATATATATATATATATATATATATATATATATATATATATATATATATATATATATATATATATATATATATATATATATATATATATATATATATATATATATATATATATATATATATATATATATAAATTATATATATATATATATATATAAATTCACAGAAGTTGGGAATCATTCTGTATGTTGATTTTCCTTTGTGCATTTTCCCTTTACATTCAGAGGCTGTTTGACGCAAGAGAAGATAGTAGCTGCTAGTGCGAAGTCCTTCATAGTCATAGCAGATTTCAGGTGAGATGACACAAGTTTTTTTTTTCCACCAATGACAGGGCTCCAATACTGGGTCAGGTCATAGCAGAGGTTGTAAAAATTATATCTGGTACTTTCTCAACTGATGTTCAGAGTTTAAAGTATAGAAAAGGCAGTAATGTGAAGTTTAATTGGAAAAAGGGAAAACAAAACTTCCTAGAAAGTCATAGAAACTGACTTATTTAGTTTATATGCCTGGAAGTCATGGATTATTTTATTCTTATTCTCTTTGCCTGGAAGGTCATGGCAATTGACTTTCTTAGTTTCAATGTCTGGAAAGTCATGGAATATGACTTTCTTTGCCTGGAAAGTCATTAAGTATAACTTTTTAGTTTCTTTACCTGAAAGTCATGAAATATCTTAGTCTTTTTATCTGGAAGGTCATAGAAATTGACTTTCTTAGTTTCAATGCCTGGAAAGTCACGGAATATGACTTTCTTTACATGGAAAGTCATGGAGTATAACTTTTTAGTTTCTATACCTGAAAGTCATGGAATATGATTTTCTTAAGTCTCTTTGCCTGGAAAGTCATTCTATTACAAAATATTCAGGTTTTTGCCCTCAAAATGTCATCAAATTTAAAAGAGAGAAGGTGATTGGTTTGTGTACAAGTGAGTTTACTGCACATCACTGTTCTTTAAAAGGCTATGGACATCTACAGATCGTTGTCTGTTTTTTTATGGGTGTAAATTTGATTTTAAAAAGTCTGAAAAAATAAAATCATGACTCAGAAAACTGGGGTCATAATTTGAAAACATGAGGATCTTGGTTTTTGTAGCTCATTAAACCTTTCAACACCATATTATATGAGTTGTAAACATTGATGCAGAGGTCACCAACAGGATCGCTAAAGCCAGCTCTGTCTTTGGAAGTCTATTTAATAATGTCTGGAACCATAGGGTTCCTCACCAATCAACCTCACCACCAAGTTGAAGGTCTCAAGTGCAGTAGTGCTCACTTCCCTCCTGTATGCTTGTGAAACAGCTTGTGGAGCAGCTTGTGTAGCAGCTTGTGAAGCATGGACTGTGAAGCATGGACTGTGAAGCAGCTTGTGAAGCATGGACTGTGAAGCAGCTTGTGAAGCATGGACTGTGAAGCAGCTTGTGAAGCATGAACTGTGAAGCAGCTTGTGAAGCATGGACTGTGAAGCAGCTTGTGAAGCATGGACTGTGAAGCAGCTTGTGAAGCATGGACTGTGAAGCAGCTTGTAAAGCATGGACTGTGAAGCAGCTTGTGAAGCATGGACTGTGAAGCAGCTTGTGAAGCATGGACTGTGAAGCAGCTTGTAAAGCATGGACTGTGAAGCAGCTTGTGAAGCATGGACTGTGAAGCAGCTTGTGAAGCATGGACTGTGAAGCAGCTTGTGAAGCATGGACTGTGAAGCATGGACTGTGAAGCAGCTTGTGAAGCATGGACTGAAGCATGGACTGTGAAGCAGCTTGTGAAGCATGGACTGAAGCAGCTTGGACTGTGAAGCAGCTTGAAGCATGGACTGAAGCAGCTTGTGAAGCATGGACTGTGAAGCAGCTTGTGAAGCATGGACTGTGAAGCAGCTTGTGAAGCATGGACTGTGAAGCATGGACTGTGAAGCATGGACTGTGAAGCATGGACTGTGAAGCATGGACTGTGAAGCATGGACTGTGAAGCATGGACTGTGAAGCATGGACTGTGAAGCATGGACTGTGAAGCATGGACTGTGAAGCATGGACTGTGAAGCAGCTTGTGAAGCATGGACTGAAGCATGGACTGTGAAGCAGCTTGTGAAGCAGCTTGTGAAGCATGGACTGAAGCAGCTTGTGAGGCATGGACTGTGAAGCAGCTTGTGAAGCATGGACTGTGAAGCAGCTTGTGAAGCATGGACTGTGAAGCAGCTTGTGAAGCATGGACTGTGAAGCAGCTTGTGAAGCATGGACTGTGAAGCAGCTTGTGAAGCATGGACTGTGAAGCAGCTTGTGAAGCATGGACTGTGAAGCAGCTTGTAAAGCATGGACTGTGTACAGCAGGCATCCCAAACAACTTTATCACATGAAAAAGAGACTTCTGTGAACAAATTGGCTTCTTGAGTCATCTACATACACATTGCACCCAACCACAAACTCGTCGAGGTCATTATTGCTTGCAATGGATGAACATAAAATTTGAAAAGCACCTATAGTCCCACATTCAACAAGAATATGTACAGTGTAAAGAATTTCATTGCTAAACCTGATCTTGTTTTCTTACTGCATTTGTAGAAAAAAATCTAAAGTTTTGGGGACCAGTTGGAAGAAGGGTGTTCCCATAGAAGTCATTCCTATGGCATACAAGCCTGTTCAACTCAAAATTCAAAAGGACTTTGGAGGAGAAGCTGTACTCAGAATGGCTCAAGCCAAAGCCGTGAGTAAATTAAAGGATAAATTGATTGATCACCAGTGCAATAGATGAATCACTTTTAACAAAAGCTGTGCGTAAATTGAAGGATTCATTGATCGATCTAATCACTTTTTAACAAAAGCTGTGGGTAAATTGAAGGATACATTGATCGATCACCAGTGCAATAGATCAATCACTTTTAACAAAAGTTGTGGGTAAATTGAAGGATACATTGATTGATCACCAGTGCAATAGATGAATCACTTTTAACAATAGCTGTTGGTAAATTGAAGGATACATTGATCGATCACTAGTGCAATAGATCAATCACTTTAAACAAAAACTGGGTAAATTGAAGGATACATTGATTGATCATCAGTGCAATAGATCAATCACTTTTAACAAAAGTTGTGGGTAAATTGAAGGGGACATTGATCGATCACCAGTGCAATAGATGAATCACTTTTAACAATAGCTGTTGGTAAATTGAAGGATACATTGATCGATCACTAGTGCAATAGATCAATTACTTTAAAGAAAAACTGGGTAAATTGAAGGATACATTGATTGATCACCAGTTCAATAGATCAATCACTTTGAACAAAAACTGGGTAAATTGAAGGATATATTGATTGATCACCAGTTCAATTGATCAATCGCTTTTAACAAAAGCTTTGGGTAAATTGAAGGATACATTGATCGATCACCAGTGCAATAGATTGATCTCTTATGACAAAAGGCTGTGAGTAATTGAAGGATATATTAATAGATCACCGGCAATAGATTGATTGCTTATGACAATAGATGTGAGTAATTTAAAGATGTATTGGTCCATCACCAACAGCAGATCAATCACTTGTGACAATAGCTTTTTGACTGTTTTTTGTACTGTGGGGATTCTTCCTAGATTACAAGTGGAATTTCTCATTATGTACCTTTTACTATTGGTTGAATTTCTTGCCTTAACAAAATCTTGCAATGCTTTTAAAAAAATGGGTATTAGACACGGGTGTATTTTATCTGACTGTTCCATAGTTCGCAAATATTGTCCGAGTAGTATGTAGAAACGCTAGGCACTTACAATGTAATTTATCAATTGTCAGTTTTGTGGGGCACCAAGCCAACTTGATTCATGCAGGATTTTGCGTTCTTTTTTAAGCCTCTATGCCAGGCCGCGTGGACAAAAGAAATCATTTTTTCGCGGAATCACAGATTAAAACACCCAAATGCATTCGGGCAGAGAGCTCATTAACTTCCATCTATTGTGGGCTGAATAGAATAGCCCATTTTGAGGTTACGGAGAATCTTGTGGTAATGTTACATGTAAATAAGAGAATTTGAAATCTAATAATGTTCTTATCACCTACAATATTTTTGGCTATAAGTGTTACCGGAAATGAGGATCAAAACTGGGCACGAGTGTGATTAGAATTTAATGAAATGGTGGTCCAAACACTCCTAAAATTTTTCCCCAAATATTACAGTTCATTAACATTTTGAGACTAATTGAATTTTTGGTCAACTGAACAAGGCGAGTGTTAAAGGCTGTTACTTTGATAATTATAATAGACAAGTTATTTAGATATAAAAGTAACATATTCCTGATTATAGTCATAAAAATTATGTAAAATTGTGTCCAATTCACGGAACATGTTTTAAATTATTCTAGTCCTCTTGTTGTAATGAAGCAGAGGGAAGAAAAACTACTGTACTTCTTGAAGGACTCACAGTTTTTAGGCATACACCATGCATCTTTTTGTTCTGAAATAAATTCCTATGAAAACTGGTTTGTACTCTTTTTAATATTATCTTAATATATTGACTTCAATATGCTAGCTGTTATTTCTTTTCAAACTAATTTCTGTTCCGTTTTCTTTTTAAATATATATGTATGAGGCACACACATCGTTTAGCATCATTGAAAATTCCTATGGCGGGGAAATATCCTCCATTTAGGCCTACTATGCAGAGTGTATCATAGAGATTTGCATTCATTATTTCATTGAAATTAAACTTCCATTAAAAAAAATACTACTTGAAAATGGGAAACATGGGCCCTGCTCATGGTGCCACTACTGTTGTTGCGGGCATGGCCCATTATTTGTCCTACTATGCAGAGTGTATCATAGATATTTGCGTTCATTATTTCGTTGAAATTAAACTGAACTTCCATTAAAAAAAAAAAATACTACTTGAAAATGGGAAACCATGGGCCCTGCTTGCGGTGCCTCTACTGTTGTTGTGGGCATGGCCCATTATATATATGTAAATCAACAAAATTCAAATCGAATAAGTTAATCAAAAAAAAAAAGGATTAGCAAAATAAAAGTATAAAAAAGATCAAGTTACTCAGATTTCATGTTTTATTCCGAAATATATATCTATTTCAAAAACTCTAATAAATTTAAGTCCTTAAATCTCTCCTCTAAATATTAAGAAAGTTATTAACATAATAAGAAACGAAAACATATTTTGTTTTTTTATTCCATAAACAAGTAAAGTGAAACACGAAAGAAAACCACCCAAAAATAATAAAATAACAAATGAAATTCTCAGCGAAACAATCCTTGCTCAGTGTTTTGAAAATAGATGTTACTTCCATTGTTGAGAAGTAAGCATCCAATCCGAATATTCAGGAAGTTTTATTTCCAGAACTATAGAACTGTAACAAAACCATGCAGACGCAACAGTCGAGCGAATGTGTATCCCAAATTTTAGACCAAGAATTTGTTATAATTTCTGTATGATTGTGTGAAAATTTCCTTTACTAGGCTTCTTTGAAGGTGCCGAATCGCCACATCACTAAAATATTTGAAATCCATGCACATAACGCAAAAACAAAACGGCAAACTTACAAGTACATGTAATCATAAATAATGCTTCAGTCCCTTCCTAGGCACCCTTAACAGTTTTGTTTATGAAATCATGGTCAGCTGCTTCTGACTTTGGCCTTCCCCGCCTGATCCACTTAATTAGGATTGACACATTTAAAGGGAAATACTAACATAGATTTGAAGGATTAGTTCAGAAGGTCAAGCAAGTCTATCTTATATGAAAGAGGACTTCAAAAGAAACAACATGGTGAAGAAAGCATTCAAAAATCTTATTCCGTTAAGAAGATATCTAAGTTTAAAGTTTGGTATCATTTGTATAAAAACGACTGAAATTAGACTGGATATGCTTGACCACTGAATTAATTCTTTAATGGTCTGCCCCCTCTTCATTTTCATGCATTTTGGTATTTTCATCTTCCAGATATGTTAAGTCTTACCGCATCATCTAAAGTGGTAATAGTGGGGAGGGGGTAAATGGCTATAGGTGGGTGGAAAGTTTTTTTATTTTCTTTATTTTTTGTAATCCCCTTTTTGCAAGTTTGAAGGAACAAATCAGGATTTATCTAGCAATCCCAAGCTAGATAATTACCTCCGCCAACAAAGTTGGATGGAGGTTATGTTTTTGCCTCTTTTGTTTGGCTGTTTGTCTGTCATCAAGATATCTCAAGAACTGACAATTGGATTTGGATTTAATTTGGTGTGTGGTTTTGTTACCTCTTAAGGAAGAAGTGATTAAATTTTGAAACATATTGGAACAGGAGAAGGGTGAAAATTTGGGGGGGCATGCTTTTGCCCTGCCATTGACTGTTATCAAGATAAATTTTGAGTCATTAGCACAGGGGAAGGGTGTAAATGGAGGGGTGGGGATATGCTTTCTCCTTGTTTGTTTGTCATCAAGATATCTCAAGAACTGATGATATGGATCTGGATTAAATTAGGTGTGTGGTTTTATTACTGCTTAAGGAAGAAGTGATTACAATTTAAGACATTGGAACAGAGGAAGGGTGGAAATGGAGGGGTGGGGACATGTTTTCTCCCTGTTTGTCTGACATCAAGATATCTCAGGAACTGATGATTGGATTTTGATTAAATTTGGTGTGTGGTTTTGTTACTGTTTTAGGAAGAAGTGAATAAAATTTGGGACTGATTAGAACAGGTGTAGGGAAGAAATTCAGGGGTGGGGATGTTTTAATATGAGATCTGTCAAGACTAAGTTGTCAAGACCGTAAGTTGAAACTTTCCTATGGAATGTGCTGAACAATTATTTTGGCTCTGAATAAAGATCCAAACAATCAATTTTCTAGACTCAAAGAGACTTACATCAAGTCTTTTCTGGAATCAAAGAAAATGAAACAATTGGTTTCTGCCATGAATTTAAGATGATGGAATGAGAAGCCTGGCTGAATAGAGCTCAAACAATGATGCTTCACTTGAATAAAACTGAAAACAATGGTATGGCTTTGGAAGAAATCCAGTTAGAAGTTAATCTTCAAGTGTTCAGATTGCAAATGATCATTACATATCAAACCTCTGGGGGGAGACGGGGGAGAAGGGGGAGGGGGCACTTCCATGCTAAAGAGGTAGGTATGTGCTGCCCAGAATTATAAAATTGGACTGCAGTATGACATATTTTTTTTGGTAATTGCTGTATGACAGTTTATGATTTTGATACCTACAGTATGAAAATAAATGCTTTTATATTTTTGATACCTGCAGTACGAAAATAAGTGATTTTTGATACTTGTGGTATGAAAATATGCAAAATAAATTGAGATCAGCAGTATGAGAGATCGGATTTTTGATACCTGCACTATACAAATTCTGAAAAAAAGGCAACTGCTTTGGCAACACATGTATATATACCTCACATATGGAAGTGTCCCCCACACCCCCACCCTCACCCCAACAAACATGGTTGTTATAGACTGATAGACTTCGGCAATTTTTTATTATTGTAGGCAAAGCATTTCACAGAGACAGTCCTGCTCTAGCAAACGCTCTGTCACCAAAGAATTTGCAGCGAGTAAGAGGCACAACCAAATATATGTCATTATTGGACTTCAGACTAATTTGTTGAAGATTTTCTGATAATTAAATCTGACAAGTAGCTAGGTGCCATATTTTGTAGAGATTTAAAGACAAACAGAAGTATTTTGAATTGAATTCTAAATTCCACAGGTAGCCAGTGAAGAGCAAGCAAGGTAGGAGATATGTGATGAAATTTTGGTACATTTTGTATTAATCTTGCTGCAGCATTTTGAACATTCTCTAATTTTTTCATTTGATGAATTGGAAGATCATATAAAACAGAATTGCAGTAATCAATATAAGTAGTGACAAAAGCATGGGCAATAGTCTTGAGTTGAATCGTTTGATAAGTACATGCGGATACGCTTTAAATTGTGCAATTAAAAGAATGCCCGTTTGACAAATTTTTCAAATATGGGTATTCATGGACAATTCGTTGTTGAACCACACACCAAGATTCCTTTCACTTCTTGGAGGTTCAATTTCAGACAGCTTAACATGTAACTTATTAGTTGTGACCTTTGACAGTTGGCGCTTTAATCCAAGAATGAGAAATTCTGTTTTATTATCATTTATAGAAAGTTTGTTAGATATCATCCAGGATTTAATGTCATCTATACATTGTTCAATTGATTTTACTGCACGATTTTCGCATAGTTGGTCATCTGGACGAAAAGAGAGATGAAATATGTGTCATCTGCATAGCTGTTGGTTGTTGGTAGTTGGTGGGAGATGATTTGGAATAGTTTACTTGCGTAAAGAACAAATAGTATTGGTCCCAGACACGAACCTTGTGGCACCCCATATTTAAGGTCAAAGTTGTTGGATATCTGCTCCTTGATAACAACACGTTGCTGACAGTTAGAAAGATATGACTGAATCCATTCAAAGGCTTTACCAATCCACCAAAGTAATTTTTTATTATCTGATGTTATATGGAATTCTCAACTGTGTCGATAGCAGCACCGAGATCTAGAAGCACCAAGAAAGTTATATGTTGTCTATCCATAACAAGGAGAATATCAGAATGTAAATGAGCAACTGTATTTCCATTTTGCGTCATATTGGGCATGATAATTTTGTTAGTACATGCTTATGTTATCAACAGATGTCATTAATATTCATGGTGGGCATGGCCCAATGTGAAAGTGCTAAATGATGTAAACACCATAAACGATATATAAGATTTATGCTATATGTGGTACACAGATGGGTTATGGTCTGTACGTATGTTCGAATGTTGTGGTAGTGATGTCATGAATGCTAACTGACAAATTCTTGAAATCAGATAAATGAGCAATAGATTTTTAATTTCACTTGCTTTGATGATGTTAATTATTGTGCAAATGATAATATTGTCAACATTTTTATTGATCTGCATGGTGTGGGTGGCTTATGAATAAATATCATGGAACAAATATTTCATGATATGCAATGACATGACAGGTAATATAAATTTTGCAAATCAATCGGCTTATGAAAGAAGAAAAAAAATCATCGGAACTACAAAACCTTATGGTTCTGGTTACACTTCACAAAATACTAGATGTCTATACCCCGTCCTGTTTTGGATATCTTATTTTGTTATGGTTTTACATTATTGAATGTTTACATGAAAGTGTCAATCAAACAAGATATCTATCAACAACCTGCCTCATGGAAGATAAGTTTGTAGAAACCTGGTGCCAGGTTCTAAAATGGCACTTCCTGGGTTATACACCTTCCAGAAGCAATATTGCTTTGTTTTAAAAACAATTCTGTGAGATTCAGAGAAAATACAAGAAAAAAAATTTAGTCACAAATTTTACACAAGTTAAGTAAGTAGATTTGAGAATGTTCTGCATGCAGCACTGATTATGTAAGTGTTCCAAATATGCCAGGACATATTTACCAGATTCCTTGTGATCTGGTTATCAAACCAAAACAACGCTTTAACTTGTATGAGAAGGTATGTGCCCATCATCCCTTCCCACTGAATAGGATGTAACTCCGTGCAGAAAGTGCCTGGAGATCGATTACATTTGAAACTCTGTGTGCAACGTAACCTCGTGTGCAACAAGAGCGACATGACATCATGATTCTTTTCTCTCATACTATTTCGCTCCGTTTTCACTTCACTTTGCACCAATTTTTGTTTTATATCTTCGTACTTCAGATTTTTCTCTGTGAATGGGCTTCTGTTCTTGGTGAGATCGTTTTTTTTATATTTTCTCTTTCGTTCTGACCAGATTTTTTTTTTAGCTGCCTCGGGTCTCTCGGCCCTTGGTTTTTCTTTCATTATGATGAAGCGTTTGTGCAGTGACCTTGACCCTCCCTTTCCTCCCCATGACCCACCTGCTACCTCCATTGACCATTCAACCCCAATCCCAAAAATCTTCGTTATACATGCCACCAACAAGCAAAAAAGCTTCTCCCTTTCTCATACATAAAGCGCTCTGTGGCCTTGTCGGTACCCTCCCCAAGGTCTCTACCCTTAAATCTGGCGATCTCCTGGTGCACTGCACCAGGGACACACAAGCTACCACCCTCCTTTCCACCAAAACCCTAGCAAACTCTGGTATCAACATCACAGTCACCCCCCATCGTTCCCTGAACTCCAGTAAAGGCGTCATTCGCACCCGAGATCTTGCGTACTTGACCAATGATGACCTTAAAGAGGAACTGGCAAGCCAACACATAATTAAAGCCTGTCGTCTCATTCTAAAGAGAGATGGAGCTGAAACACCTACAAATACCATCTTTCTTACTTTCGCCACACCAACTCTCCCCTCCCACATCATTGCTGGCTACTTAAGAATCCAAGTCACCTCTTACATTCCCAACCCTCTAAGATGTTATAATTGTCAGAGGTATGACCATGGGAAAAACTCCTGCCACAGCCAAGCGCGCTGTGGTAACTGCGGAGCCCCAGACCATGACAACACCTCCTGCACCAACACCCCACTCTGCACAAATTGTGAGGGTAAGCACCCAGCCAACCATCCCTCCTTTTCGAAAGACTGCCCCACCTGGCTTCAGGAAAAACAAATCACTAAACTTAAAACCCCTAACCCCAACATAAATTACCCAGAGGCCAGAAAGCAATTCCTCCCTTCTCTTAACAACAAGCCTTCCTACTCAAACATAGTCTCCTCTAACTCCAATTCCGCCCCCTTAACACAAGTAACACAACAAAAACTAACTCCCATGCCCAAACTGACCTCACCTGGCTCTTCTTACCTAGTCCTAAGCCCATCACCATTTCCATCAACCCAACCACGCCCAATACCCATACCATCTCCACCACCACTTCTCTCCTCAACCTCCCTTCCTACTCTAAAGCCCCACCGCCCCCTACACCAACACCACTAATACCATCATACATCCAACTAAAACCAACCAAGCTAACAATCAACAAACCAACAAACAAACCAACCAACAAACAACCAACCAAAAAAACAACCAATCAACAAACAACCAATCAACAAACAACCAATCAACAAACAGCCTGCAACCCAAAGCCACATGCATGACACTGAAGAGAATATGGATTGTTCGATTACCGAACACACCGATCATACTCCTCGTCCAATTTTCAAAAACAATTGCTCCCAAAGAAACAGATCCAAAGAAAAAACAAGCCAACTCAGACCCAACAGATCTTCCTCCAGATAACCCCCTGCCTCCTTATGGCATGCACCACAAACAATTACAATAACACCCACAACATCATACAATGGAATATAAGGAACCTTAAGGTCAATTCTAAAGAAATTGACCTTCTGGCCACCACCTTCTACCCGGTCGTCTTCTGCCTTCAAGAAACTTTCTTGAAAACCACCGACCATTATTCCCTCAACAACTTCGCTTGCTATCACAAACATCAAGTGGATGCCGACAGAGCCTGTGGGGGCGTCTCCATTCTCATTAGACACGATATCCCACACAGCCCTGTTCATGTGCACACCGACCTTCAGGCCATCTGTATATTTATCTCCCTCCACATACTTTCACTCGTTGCAATATCTATCTCCCTCCACAAAACTTTCACTCTTTGCAATATCTATCTCCCCCCCAACACAAACATTCAACCAACCAGCCTTAACAACCTCATCTCTCAGCTTTCCACCCCCTTCATCCTTCTTGGTGACTTCAACGCTCACAAACCCTCTGTGGGGCTCTATTACCACCACCCCCAGAGGCAAGCTCATCGAAAACGCTCTTCGTCAGCACAGCCTTTTCTTGCTCAACACTAACTCCCCGGCCTACTTTCATCCTGCCACAGGCTCTCTCACCTGTATTGACCTTGACTGGCCCTTTTGAAACCCTTTGTGACTCACGCCTCTTCCCCACCCCCATCTCCTCAAGGATTAGGATCCCATGTCAAACTTTAGTAATATCCTTATCAACATAGCCACCTGCTCAATTTCCAAAACCTCCAAACCCCGAAATCATCCCCCTAACCCCTGGTTCTCTGATGACTGCAAAACTGCCATCAAGAACAGGAAAAGAGCGTTCAGGAACTTTAAAACAAACCCAACCACCCATAACCTTAAACTCTTTCGCATCAGCCGTGCCAAGGCCATACGCACTATCAAGGACAGTAAAACCAACACTTGGAACAAGTTTATCTCTTCTCTCACCACCAATACCCCCACTAAGAAGATTTGGAGAATGGTTAACAGCTTCCACGGCAGAGTAGGCAAATTTCCCATCTCTCTTGGAATGGCGACCTTCTCACTGCAAAAAAGGACATCGTTAACCACCTCGCCGCCTCTTTCAGCAACATCTCAACAACAGCTTGCGATGAAGCCCGGAGAATCACTTTTCCCTCCGACAACTCCGAAAGCTACAACACCCTCTCACTCTTTCTGAATTAAACCAAGCCATCCATGATGCTGGCTGCACCTCCAAGGGCCCAGACAACATCCCCTACCAGTTCCTGAAACACCTCCCCATCAAGGCCACCACTACCCTACTCATCAAGGCCACCACTACCCTACTCACCATCTTCAACCACATTTTCCTCACACTCCTTTCCTTCTATCTGGAGGACAGCTATTGTCATCCCTGTCCTTAAACCGGGGAAGGACGGTACCGACCCCTCCAGCTACTGACTCATAGCCCTCACCTGCTGTCTCTGTGTAAAATTATGGAAAGGATTATTAATCAGAGACTAAGCTGGTTTCTTAAAACCAACAGAATCCTCTCCCCTCACCAAAGCAGCTTCCGAAAACGTCGGAATACCCTAGATCAGTTAATTACACTTGACACAGCTATCCGGAAATCCTTTGCAAAAAAGGAACACCTCATTGCCATAGTTTTTGACCTCGAGAAAGCTTTCGACACTACTTAGAAATACGGCATTACCCGCAAACTTCACACCATCGGCCTCAGAGGCCATCTCCCCATCTTTATTCAAACTTCCTCTTACCCAGGCAGTTCCAAGTTCGTAATGGCCACACCCTCTCCAAACCGTACCCCCAAGAAGAGGGCGTCCCCCAAGGCAGCATCCTCTCTCCCACTCTAATCAACCTGAGCATTAATGACATCGCGAATAAACCTGGCCCCTACATCAAACGTACCCTCTACGTGGATGACTTTACCATCTTCTACTCCTTCCCTAGCTTTCCCATTGTTGAAAATAGGCTCTAAATCAGCCTCAACCAGCTACAGGTCTGGAGCAACAATAACAGTTTTAAATTCTTTAAAGACAAGACATGCACTTTTGTCATTTCAACAACCTCCACCCCAACTCGAGCTTTGTGCTCAATGGTAATTGCATCCCTGAAGTTGAACACACAAAGTTTCTGGGTCTAACTCTAGACCCCAAGCTCACCTACAAGCAACACATCACCAACCTGAAACTAAAATGCAACAGCTCCCTCAACATCCTCCAACTCCACTTGGGGAGCGAACCACTATGCTCTCAAGTTTTCAGGCTCCTCATTGGTGCCAAGCTTGACTATGGCAATATTGTCTACTGTGTCGCTCACAACTCATGCCTCAACCACATCAACACCATCCAAAATGAAGCCCTCAGGCTTTGTCTAGGTGCCTGCAGGACCTTCCCAATCACCAGTCTTCATGTTGAAGCCAATGAACCCCCCTTTCTACTTGGTTGTAGAAAGCTAGCCTCTCCTATGCTTTTAGAGTCCTCAATAACATTCAGAACCCTGTTTACAAACTCATTAGGTACCCCAATTTCTCCACCCTCTTTGATAGGACTAAAACCCTATCCCCTCCCTTCAGCTTACGCATTAAATCAGACCTCTTCTATCTTGGCATCAACCCCGCCACTCTCAGCACCTACTCCTGGCCCACGTTTCCTCCTTGGGCCACCCCCTCCCTTCTGTCCACCTAGACCTCTCCACTCATCACAAAACTCAAACCCACCCTAACCTCTTCATCAATCTCCACAACCAAATCAAAGACCAACTCTCAAATTACACCATCTATACTGATGGCTCCAAGGAAGGCAACAAGACAGCTGATGCTGCCGTCATCCAAGACATCACCCTCAGTAGCAGACTTTCCGACTGCTCATCCATCTTTTCAGCCGAGGCTAAGGCCATTCTCCTCGCCCTCAACTTCATTGAGTACTCTTCACTTAGCCACTTTGCCATTTTCTCCGACTCAAAGGCTGTTCTTACTTCTTTACTCAATCTTAAATGGGATAACCTCACATGCCACCTCCTCCTCCAGAAACTCCTTTCTCCCACCCTCTGCAGGAAAAGTGTTCTTTTCTTCTGGATACCCAGCCATGTTGGCATCCCTGGCAATGACAGGGCTGATGCAGCCGCTAAGCTTGCCCTCAACCTCCTCCCTACCCCTTTTCCCAAAACCCTCTCTGACATCAAACCACTTATCGCTTCCCTTGTTCGTGACCGCTGGAAAACCTCATGGAACTCCTAAATTGATAACAAACTCCATGTCATCCAGCTCGCAAATCCGATCAAATCCACCATCAACAACCCCTCTCGTATCGACAATGTTCATATTACCCGTCTTAGAATTGGTCACTTCCACCTCACTCACTCCCACCTCCTTATTGGCTCCCCCAACCCCTCTGCAACATTTTCCACTGCACCCTCACAATCCAACACGTTCTCCTTGCTTGCTCCCTGTACAACTTTCCCAGAGCTTCCCTTGCTCCCCACAACTCAATTGTTGAGTTCTTCAAAAAAATCCTCCGAATAAAATTATCTTATTCCTTCATCATGCTTCCCTGTACAACATATTTAATTCTCCTCTTCTACCCCTCTCTCCTTTGTTTTTGTTTCACCCATGCACCTCCTCTCTAGATCACAGCTTTTCTGACTTTTTGTTCTTGAATTTCTCTCATTCTCCCCCTGTTTCCTTTCCTTCCTACCTCTTGAATGATCTGACCTCTCAGGCACAATTTGATCCTCGTTGGCATGGTGCCGTTAAACCCTCATCAAACTGGAGATCGAGGGAATTGTTTAGCGATATGTTTACCAGGTTATCCTGTAAAGGGACATTATAGCATAATTGGTGTATGGTCTTTCCCCCTTCAAGTTTCTAAAATTTCTCCACAAAATTGAATTGAATTGAATTGTTATGACAACAAGAAGGGGAGTAGGGGTGATGGTATATGGGGGTGGGGAGTTGTTCTATGATGTGATTCCTGATATTGCATTCTTGAAATGACATTTTTAAATATCAGATTATTGAAATTGGAGTGGTGCATATTCCTTTATTATGCATAATTAAGTTGATGGTCATTCCCCCTCTTCCCATATTTTTTTTTAATTTCTCCACACAAAATGACAGCAGGAGGGGAGGATGGGTTTATGTGAGATCTCCTTGTTTGCATGTTCACATGCTTGAAAGGACATTGTAGAATATCAGATTATCAAATTATGGTGGGACATACTCCTTTATTAATGCATAATTTAGTCGATGGTCATTCCCCTCCCCTTTTTTGAATAACTTCACAAAAAAGACAGCAAATAAGTGCGGAAGGACGGGGTGGGGGTAGTTCTCATGTGAGATTTCTTGCATTTTTGTATGCTTGAAAGGATATTTTGGGTCTTTTCCCTCCCCATTTTCTGATTTTTTTCCCCCAAATAATAAAGTCTATATACCCCGTGGAGTATCATTTCTTCCCAAAAAAGACAACTCCCTGAACATTCACTGCAATCACAACTCCTGTGGTGCTCAGTAAACCACTCCGCCATTTCTACACTTTATAAAATAAAATGCTAGGTGTCTCCGTCCCCTCCTTTATTGGAATTTGTTTTTTTGTTATGTGTAATTGAATGTTTACATAATCTTTCAACAAAACCACCAGCCCTTGATGAAAAGTAGGCTACCATCTGGACCACGTTGTAATCACCCAGTATAATGGTTGTGGAATGTTTACATCAAAGTTTCAATGAAATATGATAACTTTCAACATGTGTCCTTGAACAATAATTATGTGGGGCCAGGTCACAAGAAAACTAGGTTTGTTTCAAAACAGATGTTCCGCAGAGATAACAGGAAGCAGTTTTCAGATTGTGTCTATGGGCGCGAAGTTGGGCCCTGGTATACGAAAACAGAGACCCTGGTATACGAAAACAAGAAACCCTGGTATATGAAATTAGAGATCCTGGTATACGAAAATAGAGACCCTGGTATACGAAAACAGTTTTTGTACTTTGGGTCTCTGTTTGCATACTTTGGGTCTCTGTGTTCGAGTGGATCTCAGGTCTCTGTTTTGAAAATCTCTGTTTTCGTAACACCAGCGCGAAGTTTGCAGGAATGCTAGTGAATTGAGAAAGTTGCTGATATGAGTTATTTCTGGACATTCAACGTTCCTCTGGTACTTACCAGTTCATCTGTTTATCTTTTAGCAGTATTACTTCATAATCTTCAATTTTTTTAATTTTATTAATGAATTTTGTTACCAAATGGAACAAAGAGGGAGAGAGCTGTTTTCACAAGGATGTGTCCACATTTTTGAGAGGTGTAGGGTATTTTATTTACACAGGGCCTGGACCCAGCCAGGACAGCAGGATTTTTGAGAAGTTTGGACCATTATCTGTAGGGATTTTTGTTTGTTTGTATTTGTCATTATTTTTGAAGGATGTAAAATTTGATAAAGAAGTATTTGGGATTATATTCGGAATGAAATTGGCAAAATTGAATAAGTTGATTGTGTTTTCAGTCACTTTGTAGGGTGTCCTTTTTTTTTCATTTTTAGCTCCACCCATAGACTCCATTGGTTGACCATTCGTCAGAGGATTGCCTTCAAGATTAATCTACTCACCTACAAAGCGCTTCACGCACTGACACCATCATACATATCAGATCTTGTTACACAATATGCCCCATCCCGGTCCTTACGTTCTTCGTCGCAAAACCTTATTAAGCCCCCTACATGTCGTTCTCGTACTTCTTATGGAAGACGTTCTTTCATGAAAGCCGCTCACACCGAATGGAACAAACTGCCTTTGCATGTTAAACTTGCATCTTCAATAATTGTCTTCAAATCCAAACTTAAGACTTTTCTTTTTACACAATGACCGTAGATCTATATTTTTGTATTCTGTATATACCATTATCATTTTTACTCTTTTACACCTATTTCTACATAAATGTTTTTTGAATCTGCATTTCCATTTTAAATTTGCATTCCATTTTAAATATGCATTTTAATTTAAATGTTCGGTACTTTGTAACTTATTTTGTTTATTCTCTTCCATTTTTATCGTATTGTACAGCGCTTTGAGATTCTTCTGAGTTAAAGGCGCTTTATAAGCACCAGCTATTATTTATTATTAATGCGTGGAGTTGATCAAATTGTACATGAGCTCCCATATGTGCCTGTGCAATGGTTTGCTTTAAAATGCATCTGCTCCTAGGTTTTAACAGTTTTGCTCTTGAAATTCTGGCTCAAGCAAGATTTTTGTATGCTTCATATTGGTTGTACTTTGCTAAGAGATGTTTTATGTATTTTTTTGATTAAAGCTCCCGAAAGGTTTTACAAAAGTATCAGATTTCGTAATGGCACTAAAAATAGCTGTTTTAGCTGTAGACATGCTACTCTTATATGTACCATACATGTATATGTGTGTCTAGTCTGTTGTTAATCATGCATATCATAGTATCTAGATCTTAGAAGCGAATCTCAATGTGTTTGCAAAAACTATTTTTCAATCAGAATTATAATATTTTGATGCAATATGCAAATTTTTGGATCGGGGTCATGACATTTCGGTGATAATTACACGTGAGTTGTCTGTACAGTATCAGTTGTTGTTTGTCGATCAATTACAACTAATATATGTTTGTTCCAAAACACTTGCCATCTTATATTCAGAACCAGTATCATGTACCCTGTATCTATCAAATTCATTTATTCTCGTGCTCTTAATCACCTGTTGCAGAATCGAACAGTATTATTGCAGTAAATTTCACGAAGGATAATTTATTTTCTTAAAAGATTAGAGTTGTAATTCTTTGTTTCTTGTTGAATTTCAATAATTATTGGTATATCTCCATTTACCACGGATTTACACCTGTTGTCACTAGAGCTGTGACTGTTTAGCGTATACACGCTCGCAAATCCTTGCCATTGAAAATCAATATTATTCATGATTCAATCTAGTTATTCGTCATATACCCCGTTCCAGGCCTTTTACTTCCCCACTGATTTGTTTTTTCCTTGTTGGCTGACATTCACTGATTGCTGTTGTTCATTGTCCCAGTGATAACATACGTGTACGTGGGTTATGACAATAACCTGATTCAATTACACACATTCGGCTGACAATATCAATGACTTTAACAAACTGTAAACCCGATTAGCATAATCCTTTTTAAATGCGAGAATCACAAATGCACAGTAATCACCTATGAATGGGGATATTTTGCACTTTGATTTCGGCAAAATCTTAATAACTTGTGAAATGCACTGCGAATGTGCAGCAGTAACCAGTGAAACTAGCAATAGGCCATAACGTAAGGCTTTAAATCACACTCAATCAAGGCCTGTTTTACAAGCTGTTAAATTTACCAAAAAACACACGGTCAAAATACTTGAATCGTGAAAATCAGTACATGTACATGTAAATATTACCGGATGAGTCAAATATGATTTGCAAGAAAGAAACAATATTGCAAAATAAACAAACAGAAAAAGGTTTCACAGAGCTGAAATTCTGTGTGTTTCGCAAAGATGGAATCTTGGTGGCCATTTCGAGAGGACTGATATGATCAGAACTTCCGGGGTGGTGGCGTAGTTTTGAAACGTTTTACGGTGAGGTATCATAGTATGCAAGATTTTCACATTGAAACCCCCAGCGAGTCCCGAAAAAAGTTAGGCGATGTTGAGATTAAATGACATAGGAGGGAAGTTTTCTGTTATTTCTTAACTGAATTTCCAAATATATTTTCCATAAAAACGATGATTTTGTACTGTAGAAGTAAACTTTTCATGATTTGGAAAGCAAAATTCCAGTATCTATTTGGGCAATGGTATCAATACTTTTGCTATACTTACTGGTTGCGTAATTTTTTTACTTAAATTGGAAAATTTTGGTGTACTTACCGAAAATTATGGTACTAAACGCGTAAATGATACACGCTCACTGTAAAACTGATGGAATTTTATTAGATGAATAATTGCCCAAAAAATGAGTAGACTTCAAGAAAATCTTTAAATTGCATTTGCATTTCAAATGAAAACTATCAGATATGACAAAAATAAAATTTCTTTTAAAATAAAACCAGTGAATTGGTTTTTGCACTACTACGAGTTGAGCTATAACATCATTGATGTTTTGTTTTCTGTAAACATTCAGTGCATGAGTGACGGATAAATAAGGCTAAAAACAACCAAAGTTGAAAATTTCTTTTTTGAATGAAACATTGGATGGTCAGCAATTCACGAAAAACCAAACAAACACATAACATGGGAAATACCATGCACAAAAATAATAATAAAAAACATTTATTTGGTTATGATTTCTTGATTTTTGAAATGTTCATGTTATGAAAGATAAAAAAGAAAAAGACTTAAAAGATATTTGGAAATTGTTCTTTATTTTTTTGATGAAGAATTAGTATCATTATCACTGCAAAATCAAAGCCAGGAGATGTGTTTGAGGACTTATTTCCAAATTCTTCTTTTTTACCCAGTTGTAAAACGGACACAACCAAAGCAATTGTCAACTCAGACGGAACTACTCTAGCAGCGAGTTGGTCAGTTGTATCGCGAACTTATTTTGAAAATGTTTGGTTCCATGGACACACCAGCTAACATAACTATCCCAAATATGAAACAAAACAGACGTGGATGTTAATATATGAACATTTCAAGATTTTAACATTAAGCCCCGCATACTAATTAATATGCATGATATTATAATCAAAAACAATAGGGCACATCCAAGGTTCTAGCTACGGTGGGGCGGACCCGTTCAGGACTCGCAATTCCCGCCCAGCACTCGGCTCTAAGATTCACTCTTCCACCCAGCACTCAAAAGTTCAATTCGGGTAAATAGTTAAGTGTTTAAACAGATCTCCTTTTAATCTCACTCTATTTATGTCATCCGCTGATTTACACACATAACATAACATACATTACGCACATTAAATTCCGATCAAAACAACTGAACTGTAGGAATTTAACGCAATTTAATGTACATATTATCATAAAATCACCCATACACGAAGCTCTTTGCATAAACCATGGAAAATCTCTTCTACTGCCATCATAAACATTACCTTCTACTTCCATGCATACATGCACACAGTTCAGGTTCACGGTTTGTTCCTTGTGAATCACTGCTGGCAGCTTGCCTAGTCCGTCACTTACCATACAAACAAACTTTAACAAAGTAAATTTTACACCCCCAAGAGCCCAAGGCGTGCTTATGGACTGGTCCAAATGTAAGTAACCAATCACATTTGTTATAAACCCCATATGCACTTAGCATTATAACGGACTGATCAATATTCTTTTGATTTGTGGGGGATTTGATATTGACAAAAGTTGTTGCTTAGTTCATAGGAACATGTGCCGCATGGCTTTCATCAAACGAAAATAAAAGCGGTAAAAAGTTTGGGTAAGATGAATAACAATGGGAATTGAGAGAAGAGTTTCCGGCATATTTGTACTTTTTTTTTGGTGGGGAAAGGGGGGGACTTTGACAGTTGAATATCCATTGTATTGTGGATATCCATTGTATTGTGGATATCCATTGTACATAACAAATATTTTGTAAATCTTTCTAGCATTCGGATTTAAAAAAAATAAAAAAATTCATTGACAATTTGTCAATAGAAGTGGACTAAATTTGAACAGTTCTTCATGGGAGGGGGGATTATCACTGGAGCCCAGCACTCAAACTTGTCTAGCTAGAACCCTGGGCACATCTACAGACCATGGGCTCTAGACAAAACACAAAACAATAGACCACAAAACCTTTTGGTTCTAGTTTTCTTTTCAAAGCCAGGAGATGCATTTGGGGACTTATTTCCGACGTTTTTTTACCTAATTGTAGAAACGGACGCATTTTGGCCCGACACAATTGTAAACTGAGACAGAACTAATCTATCAGCGAGTTGGTCAGTTGTATCACGATATTATTTGCAACTTATTTTGAACATGTTATTTATTGCGGAACACAATAACACCTTCTTTTTTTAAAATTCTGAGTACTTGACTTTCACAAATCCCATCCTGTAACTGAAGAAACTGTTTATTGTGCAGCATTCTTGGTTTAGTTGGAGCATTATAGCTTCATGATGGAGGAGCTTTCTAACAAGATTACCAACAATATTCTGCGCAATATTGCCATGCATTGTTTCCAATGGAATGTGTGTTGGTACAATGGCTTCATTGAACCATGTTTTATGTGTGCGTTTAATCTGTCAAGAATAGAAGAAGAAAAATCTGCAGTTTTGCAAAATTCAGCGGCATGCCGTGTAATGAAAGTTGGCTCGCCTGCCTAAAGTTACTTTTCCTTAATAAGAGCATCTGTGCAACAAAATGTAGGGAAAATGATCACTTTTCTGACTGTAAACCACAGTTACTTCAGTGCACTTTGGAATGATCCCAGATGCAGCACATGTACCTGTTACCAGTCACACAATCACCTAAAATTTTTTTTTTTTTAAAACACAAACTTTGACGTTTGTTTTAATGCTACTTGATTTGGTATCATTTCTGTAGAAACGACTGAAATCAGACTAGTTGTGATGTCACAACCTCAGATTCCTCAAAGTCTTTATGTATTTCAAAGAAAGTTTATTGATTTTTTTACCATTAGTTTTTTTTTTTCCTTAATTTTCTTTAGGTGGTATATTATAAATTCCCTTCCTAGATTCTTCAGTTTTACTACTTTTTTGATATATCCCATGGGTTTAAGCCACAAAATTGCATGACAAAATATGATAGAATACATAAAGACTTTAAGGAATTTGAGGCTATGACATCACACTAGTCTTGATTTCAGTCGTTTTTACACAAATGATACCACACTTTAAACTTGAATATCTCTTTAACAGAATAAGATTTTGCAATGCTTTCTTCTCCATTTTGTTTCTTTTGAAGTCCCCTTTCATATAAGATGAACTTGCTTGACCACTGAACTAATCCTTTAAAACTTACACACATGTTACAGACAAAACTACAAACTTTAATATCTCCCTAAATATATATGGATGTGTAGAGGCAACATTAGCTAAATTGATTAAAAATTTATAAAAATCACCAATAGTACATAGTAGCAGAAAATTTTGTCAAATCAAAATTAGTTAAACATTTATCACTTTACTGCATAATATTTAAATATCAGGTACAATTTGCATATTTAATGCAAATTTTGTGTGTATTACAGGGCTTGGGTGTATGGTAAAGATTCAAAAATGTTTTCATCAATTTTTGCTATGACTCTTTGGATTGGAGGATTTACTTAAGAATCTCCCAAGGTTTCCCAGACAAACAAAATAGCAAACGGATGCCTGAAAATGCAAGAAGCTTTAAATATGTCAATATTTATATGTCAATATCTTAACAGATTTTGATGAAACGTTTTTCAGCTTTCATGGCTCTTAATCGATTAATATTCTATTTTGTAAATCCTTTGATTTTTAAATGTCTGTCATTAACTCTTTGAAGCAGTGCAGCAAATTCTTTGCCATACCCCAATAAAATTCGAGCAGGAATAGACTTTCACATGATATTCAGTGACTAACTTTTAGAAATTTATAGAATTATATGCAGATTTTGAGCTGTTCGCTCAGTCATACATCACAAATATTTATAAATCAAAACCTGATCAAAGTTTGATCAGCCATAGCTCAAAAACTACAAATGCTTCTTCCAAAATTCAAAAGCTAGAAAGGGAAAACTTGTGTTGACATTTACTTCAGTACACTTTGAATGGTCCCAGATGTAGCACATGTAACTTGTTGCGAATCATAAAATATTAAAAAACAAACAATAGAATACACAAAGATGTTGGAGTAATGTGAAATTGTCACGGTTATTACTTTTTCTCTGATTTTAAAATTTCTACACAAATGTTAAGGTCAAAACTTGAACATCTTTATAACAGAATAAGATTTTATAAACACTTTCTTCACCATTTTGTTTCTTTCATATAGAATGACTATACATTTACTTGACCACTTACAGTAAGTGTTTGACCTGGTCTTTGTTCTTGTTCATATGTAGGGGCCTGTGGTAACTGATAATGGTAATTTGATCTTGGATTGGAAGTTTGAAACGGCACCTAGTGATTGGGCGGCTACTAATCAGACGCTAATGATGATTCCAGGTAAGCTAAATTTGTACATTTTCATTAAATTAAATGCTGCTTTCTTTTTTTCTACAAGTACCAGACATGGAAGCAGTCTTTGGGAGCACAGAATCCATTGGCCAGAAATGAGAGCTTCTTTATCAAAATATTTGTAAAGAACATCCATGTGGTCTATAGCAAGCACGGGACAAGCGGAATAATATCGCTACTAGAAATTTTGAGAGAGAAAAAAACTTCCACTATATTAACAGTTCAACTTACAGGCATACAGAGACCTTTCTGTCATTTCCTCCTGGATCTTTACAGATATTTCTCACTTTACTCAAATGTTGGCCCCCTTACAATTTTGATTTAGTTATGGCCCTGACTGCCATTGTATAATACAACATGATAAAGACATGCATATTTTTGGCAGGTGTATTATAAGTGACAAATGGGCCCTCTTTCCGCATAGTGACGAATGTATGAAAACATAGTTTTGAGAAAATCGAGGTCAAACATTTGTCCATTTTTCAAATTACTTTTCATTGTGATTCTGAACGGTAAAAGGGTACATTGATAGAAGAGGGCAAAAAATAACAAGGTTTGAAAATTATTTAAGGAATGTATGTATCGCCTCCCTTTTATGTTTTTATTAGTCCCAAAGATATTCGACAGTATGCAGAATTGATATATGAAGGTGATACAAATTGACATTCGTCACTATGCGAAAAGAGGTATGATATGTTGGCAGTGAATATGATATTTCATTAAGAGCACTTGATGCCTGTTGGCCAGTATATACAGTGCAACTAAGTGTAAATAGTTCTATCAGATGAGGGAATTTACTTCCGTAAAATTTGACCCCAGATAAGGGCCAAAACCCTTTAAACCCTTTTGTTTAATTAAGCTCATTAGAAAGAAATTAACCTTTCTAGGTTTCCAAATAGACCACGCCCACTATAGCAACGCGGTAAATATGTTGGGCAAACAAACCTTAAATCCGCAATCGTGCATTACCAATGCATTGACATTTAGATGTTTGCGAGGCCTGCCGCAAGGTTTGATTCATTTATCGCACTTCTTCGGATCTTTAGAGATTTTAGCAAATAGGATAAGTTAGCAAATAGGATAAACAAAATTCAGTTCTGGGTTACAGCAATCAGATTTACAAAGCCCGCATCGAGCCCGTAAGCACAATTCCGTCACTCAGTCTGTGTGTGCAAAAATTTGTTTTGTACAGTAAGTTGCATTGACTACATAAGCGCGTGCCACTAGCTAGCTGTACTGTACCAGTACCGCATTGGATGTTTGCCCCTACTTAGTTATGCAGATTTTGTTGCTTCGCAAATTCGTGCGGTGATTGGTTAAAACAAGCTGTCAATCATTAAACCCAAAAAGGTCAAATAACCTCATTAGAAAGAAATTGTCTGGAATAAAAGAGAGAAAGCTTCTGAAAACTGTCAACATAATTTTGGATCAATAACTTTGATTATGTGTCTCTTTTGAGGTATTATTAATTTGAAATTTTTAGTGAAAATTTTACAAAGATCTCTACTTTCTGTTGGAAAACTGATATTGGAATGTGTTTGTTTAATCAGTCTCGTTTTTAAAAGAACATTGAAACATAATTATTTAAGTGCTACCTTTGAGCATGCTTAAAGAAAGATTAATTGAATACTCTCCCTAGAATTGATAATTGTTGGTTCAAGTGGAACCTTGATTTTATTGATTAATGATCCATTACCTAAAGGGATTTTATAACAAAGGGTTATATAAGAGAAGACAACAGTCTTTGTTCCTCAACTAAGTGGCAAATAATAATGAACAATGTTAATTTCTCAACAGCAAATATGCAGTAAAATCTTTTTAGCATCAACTTATTAAATGGTCGCATTGATAAAGGTCTTTAGACATCTCCATACCAAATAGAAATTGAGCTTAATGAAGCTAGCCATCAAATCTTTATTTTCTCGAAGTCGACCTAGAAAACCCTTAAACCTGTGACTTTTGTATGATTTTATGAATTATACCCCTACTTTTGATTTGCTATGTTATGCCTACCCTGATTTGTTTTTGCAAAATCTGTCATTTTTGCTTATCTTTGTTTTCTTAATCCTGCTCATTCATTTGGGTAATAAACATTGTTAATTTTTAATCTGTTCATCATCACATTTTCGTTTTATCTTACTAATCTGTCTTGCTTTTAACCCTTACTCTACCACGCGGCGATACTATTGCCGTTTTGAAACTACCTTTTTCCAAAAATAAAATTGGGACCTTACCAACATTCTATAGGGGTGCAAATAGTTTCATTGCAAAGATCTTGGAAGGATCTTTCATAAATTGTTTTTTTTTGGGGGTCTATACTCACATTTTTTCGCCAAATTTTGTCCAAACATTCAGAAATTTACCTTTTTGTTTAAAATGTCCCGAAAAATGCATATTTTTGAAAAATTTACAAAAATTGCTCAGAAAATAATTTTAGATATTTTCTTCTTATATATACTATATAGACAAGTTATATTGTCCAAATCTAATCACATGTTGCTCATACCTGGTATGAGCAAATTAATTTATTATTTGTAAAATATGTAAAATTTTGTGATTTTTGGTAATTTTTTGACCCTTTTTGTTAAAAAAAACGTGTGATCTACCCCTATATCGTAATGAAAAGTTTTAAACACCATTCTGTAGCGTAAACAACATGCTTTCACATGGATTGCTGCAATAAAAGACATACCCCCTCGATCGTTGCTAAAAAGATGTATAGCTACATCACTCGAGTTATTTTTAGATTTTTTTGACATTTACGTTGAGGCGACAGAAGAATGTGTATCTCGAATCTTGTTTGAAAGTGAAACTGAGGATTAGGAAAAGTGCTATCGCCAGTGATGGAGATCTTTTAGTACCTGGACCCAACCCAGAAGAGGCCTAAAGATGATTAAAACCAGGTATAAAGTTTTTTTTAAATTTCTATAATCGTGAGTGCATTTTTCAAACTTCATGCTCACTAACGTTATTTGTTGGGCTTTAACGTTAGGCATAGCTAAATTGTTAGTTCTGATCCGTTCAAAATAAGGCAAAAGCAGTGTAATTTAGCTGGGATTATTCACTTGTAATGATTATAAACAAGTAAATGGGTCACTAAAATCCGACGTGGTTAACATGAATTGTTTTTATTATAGTAATTTTGGATGAAACTTTACAGATCAATCTTTGATTTGTAGTGCAACAGTGACCATATACCTATTTCGCGTATTCTCGATTACATGTTGTGAGGTTGTGGTGCAGTGGAGTAGGATTAAAATTTAAGGGGAAAGGGTCCCATGTTGTTGGAAAGAGAGACATGTTAAAGCAAGATACCAATGGTGGGGGCGAAGCTGTCCCATGTAGGGGGAAGTTATTTTCTTTGAAGGAATTTGGATCCTGAAAGAGGGCCATATTTTTTTTTTTTTTGAAGGGGGGGGTGGCATTTCCCCTGGTTCCCCCTCCCAATATAAATAAGCCAGAACCCCCACCCCACCTCAACCCCTGTATTTCCTTGGAAACACTTGATATTGTACTTCTCTGAAGGATTTTCCTGTATTTGGACAAGTTTATTGACATTACATATGCGGTACCAACTCATAGAAGGATTTCAAGTTTGGCAATGTCAACATGATTACTGATGCTTTGAACCATTTTTGAGTACTTTTTCACTGAGGATTCCTGCAGGAATCAACAAAAGTAAGTTTCTACAAGACTTTCAGTATATCCTGAATAAATATAAGTACTTTCGAAGCTTCCAATGGCTGAAATTGGTTTGATAAACAGAAAATGTCAAGTGTGCGCATAATAGATTGAGTAAATTAGCTAATTTGCATATCATTTGCATGACATTTTTATTGAAATTTTGGTGTAAACATTCCTTTTTTGTATTATATTAGTTGTGTGCATCATAGAAAGGAACAATGCGTGTTTATAGGAAAGTATAGTGCCAAATGCTATCAGATAGATCATTGGCAAAATCAGAGGTCAATTTTTAGGCCAAAAAAGGTCAAAAAAATTAAAATTGACGTATGAATTTTTTTCTTGCTCCAAAAAAATCAAGAGTACTATCAAATGATAGGTCCTTCTTTCACAATTCATCATTTCTATCAATATTTTTTTTGTTGTAATTAGCCACAAGAAAGCAGAATATCACAAAGATAGCAGTTTCAGGACATCTAATAATCTCAATCAATGACCTCATTTACATAAATTTGCATAATTCACCAGATAGATATGCAAACCAACGTAAAGTTTAAAGTTTTAGCTTTTATATAACATAAACTTAGTAGAAAATGAAGATAAATTTGTGAAAAAGCCCCCTTTCCAAAAAGTTCCCTAAAAAAACACTTGTAATCTCAAATGCTCTGGTAGAGTAAGGGTTAATTGCAGTAACTTCACACATCACAAAATTTTCAAATTGATTTATTTAAAGGATTAGTTCAGTGGCCAAGCAAGCCCAGCCCATCTTATATAAAAGAAGACTTCAAAAGAAACAACATGGTGAAGAAAGCATTTAAAAATCTTTTTCGATTAAGAAGATATTTAAGTTTGAAGTTTGGTATCATTTGTGTAGAAACAACTGAAATCAAGACTACTGTAGTTGTGATGTCACTGCCTCAGATTTCTCAAGGTCTTTATGCATTCTATCATATTTTGTTTTTTGATTTTGTGGCTTAAAACTATTAGATATGTCAGAAAAGTTGTAAAATAGAATTTTGTATGGATAATTATAATTTACCACCTGTAGAAAGTTTGAGGGAAAATAAATGAAATACAGGTAAAAAGTTAAATGAATTTTCTTAAAAATACATTAACAATTGTTAAGAATGTGAGGATATTGGTGCCAACATTCCATAGTAGACTTACTACACCAGTCATTTCTAGAAAGATAAAGAGCTTTAAACTTGAATATCTCCTTAACGGAATACGATTTTTTAATGCTTTCTTCACCATTATGTTTCTTTTAAAGTCTTCTTTCATATAAGATGCTTGACCTCTGAACTAAGCCTTTAAAACTTTGAAGGCGTGCTCAATTCCTCACACTTTTCCAAATTCATTTCAAGCATATTAAGGTCTAAAATAGCTAGAAAAAAAGCTTATCTCGATCTATGAGAGTGATCAGCTTAATCTACTTAAGACCAAGAAAAATATATCTCATTAAAAGTATTAAAACAAATTGGTCAATTTTCAGCTTGTTCATATGTCAGGTCTAAATTTAGAAATTTGGGTAAACGTCTGGTTTTGATCACCATATTTGAATCATCTGCATTTTCTTTGACAGAGAAAAACTGATGAAGTTTGGATCTTTACCATACCTCCCCTTCCCCAACCTTTTCTCCTTTCACCCCAATCATGAATTCAAAAAACATTTTCATAATTGTTAATGTTTGAAATTTATGACAGAAATTAGATGAATTACATATGAATTTTAGCTGGGTGTCTGGTATTTAATACAACAAATTTGCATATATTGAAGAAAAAAGTTTGATGAGCCATAATTTAAAGAGACAAAAGTCTGATAATCCTTATTTCATATGATAGAATGAAATTAAACAAATTTTTCTGACCAAGTTTCACACCCCCTTAAGCAATCTAACACAATTTTTTTAATTATTAAAAACTTTAATTCTACTATGGGAACTGCCATTTTGATTTCAAAACATGCAGAATATGACGTCATCAGCCCAGCAGGATGTTGGAATGCTTTGTATTTCTTTATAATCTACCTCCAGATTTCTAGCTTATGAGAAATTATTATTTTGTCTTATGTAAGGGTCAAAGAATTTTTATGAACACATGAAATTAACAAAACATTCTTTGAAAACTTTGTGTCACATCATTTTGGAATAAAAACTTTCATCACATTTGTAAAGAAATACATTATAATCCTTATGTCCTTATTGGGTAAATTATGTCATCATGCACAATATTTTAATATAGAATTTAACAAAATGGCAGCCTCCATGTTTCAACTTCAAACATTAATAACTAGAGATAGAAAAAGATTGTGACTTGCTGATTGTGGTAATTGGTTAAGATTTTTATCTTCTATCATATGAAATAATGATTGTATCAGACTTTATGATTGTATCAGACTTTATGTTTCCTTAAATATATTATTTTAATAATATAAATACTCGTAAACTTGGATCATGCTGTGTTCTTTTCCAATAAGAGGCACTTTTGTAGTGAATATCCTTTAAACCTAAGCTTACTTTAGTATTCTATCTCTGATGCAGCGCTATAAAATGTTTTAGGAAATTATCATTTTTTTAAAAATGAGTTTTCTGTTCTAGGTGTTGTTGATACGGGGCTTTTCATCAATATGGCTGAGAAAGCGTACTTTGGCATGGAGGACGGAAGTGTACAATGCCAGGAATAGTCTTGAATATGAGATTCTTCGTTTGAATGGTGCTCAGGAACGACTTATGGGCTGTCCTTCTAGGAGGAAAAGAAGGGTTTCTACTTGTCTTGGATTAAGGCTTTATATTTATCTCAAAACAACGTGGGAGTTTGGAACCGGATACTTGGAAAGAAATTTGGTGTTTGAGACATGCTTCTTAAATGGTGTAGGGGTACTATTAAAAAGAGACTTAAAAGTACTTTTTACAAATCTAGAGTTTAAGAAATGTTTTTGCTGTGTTAGTTCTATGAGAAATATGTTTTAAGGTATTTGGACTTACCATTGCTTTCTTTTACTTGGTTCATAAGTGTACAAAAATATAATGCCCCCAGTACTAAACAAAAATATTAGAAAGATATACGTACATCTGGGCAATGTCATGGACATTGTAGACAGATGTCACATTTAACCATCAAAGATGTTTGTTGGATGAAGTATGCCATTCTTGTGTAACAACACTTTTTAAGCAAGTCAAATTAGAGATGAAAATATACCTCAATTATAGAAGGGACTACAGTAGTTCGGGTCTCATACTCAAAAGTTACTGGAATTGAATCTCAGCTGTGCTGTGTGCTTGAACAAGACACTTTTGTTCCCATTTGCTCCAGTTCACTCAGCTGTGAAATGAGTAGCAGTTTTGGCTGGGGAGTTAACCTGCAATGGACTGGTGTCCCATCCAGGGAAGTCAAGTACTCTCATTTGCTCAGCACCATGGAAACAGGGTAAAAGCACTGGCTCTAGAAGCCCTGGAGGCTTAAATGAATTTAAATTCTAACATAGGAGGTGAAGTTTTCCAACATTTTCTTTTGAGAAAAACTTGTTGGGTAAATCATGGGAATCTGTGAATAATATTCATTAATCATTAATGTAAGAATAATGGTAACCTACTGACATGGTCGCAGCCTTGGCTAAGTGGTGCTGCATGCCAATCAGTATTTAAATTTGTTTTTAAATGCCAGGATGTTTTTGATTTACAAAATGGACAGCTATTCATGTCGCTCAAGCCAAAATTGCTTTTGGTGAAAGTGGTGTGAGTTGTTCATGCATGCTTCATTTAATAATGTTTTTACTAATCGTTATTTACATTTTGAAAGCAATAATTCATTATTCATCTTTAATACTTAATGTTACCTTTCATACTTGTTACAAATAATTTTTAAATTGTTGAAAAAGAAAATACTATGGATTCTGTAAGGCTAATAATTTTCCTGCCAGGATATGTTGAGAAGGGGTCAGGATATGTTGAGAAGGGATCAGGATATGTTGAGAAGGGGTCAGGATATGTTGAGAAGTGATCAGGGTATGTTGAGAAGGGGTCAGGATATGTTGGGAAGGGGTCAGGATATGTTGAGAAGGGGTCAGGATATGTTTTTCCACGGGGGTTTTTAGGTGGAAAATGGCATTATCATGAATTATAGTAAATAGGGAATAGGTAAGGGGAAAAAACCTCTTTGTCATGGGCCTGCCTGGCCTACAACATGCCTGCTTCCTGCCATCATCATTCCAATTACAAAAATGTTGAAACAGCTGAAATTCTTCTATTAACATTCAGCTATTTATCACACTGGTATCTGACTCTCCGGTTCTAATTTTCTAGCGTTTTTTTGCTTCTCAACTTTGATCTCAGGTATAAAAAAGTTTTCTGCCGCTTTTGGTAAACCTTAGTGAAATATATAAATAGTGATAAAAAGCTTTTGTCAGAAGATTTACAATGAAAACAATATCCTCTTTCAATATCATGTTTAGATATACAATAAAGTATATATGTTTTGCCTAAATAAATATCTTCGTTAGTTTGTTTTGTTAAGAAAGTTTTAAAAATTTCAAGCCAGTATGTCCATCCATACATTTGTCTGAATGCTTTTTTTTTTTTAATGAAGAAACTTGAAAACAGTTTTGACTTAATTAAGAAGAACATCTGATGTAATTGGAAAACAATAATAAATACTAGAACTCTATATTGTATATTTATTTTAATTTGATATCAACTAGGTTGTAAATTAGACAGATGGTTAGGTGTTTGGCTAGCTGATCAAGGTAGACTATCATATGTCCCGTATCCTTTGAGGGTTGGTGTTAACTGGTGGAGGAACTGAAAGATTTTGGATGTCCAGCCTCCTCAAAGAAGACAGTGTGAGTAAGAATGAGGAGGAAGGGGGGGGGGGGGTAATGTTTAGCCTCCCAAGAAATGTTATTCTAAAATGTCTAAAATATGATGCATATTTTGGTTATCAACACATCAACAGATCAAGGCAGATTTGCAAACTGGTTGAAATAATTTCATTGCATTTTTAACCCCGGGAATGCCTCAAATTGCATAGCTTCCAGAGGCTTTATCCCTGCCTCTTGTCCCCACAGCCAATAGGCTTCTCTCCATGTGCTCGCTGCTAACACCTTTGTCTTCAGCGAAAACACATTGCCCATTTAAGCCTCCTTCCTCCCAAAAATATTTTTTTGTTCCACCACTGCTGGTGTTGGCTGACTATTGGAATGATCGGGCACAAATCGTTCAGTGTTGACCGCAATATCAGTTTCATAGCTTAGGTAGTTTGAGTTGACTTGGTAGACACTAGTTTAATTCTCTTTACTTTTGGTCAGACAGGTCGACATTGGTCGGCATTGGAGCCTCAATATGCATGTCTTGCATTTGGACTAAAGCTTGAACTTGAAGTTGAGTTTGAGAGAGCAAGAGAGATCTATTCATATTCTCTGAAGTAGGTGAGGCAGTGATGTCATGGGAGTATCGATGAGGTGAGAATAAGGTACTTGGAGGTGATGAGAGGGTATTTGAAGGTGATTAGAGGGTATTTGAAGGCAGGGCGATTTGACTCGCAGTGAATGCAGAATTTGATTCGCAGTTACGCCTTGTGTTCAGGTTGGACGCAAGGTTTGATGATGTGGTTCCCTCCGCAGCATGAGTAGACAATTGTCATGAAATACTGATGGGTGTTGTGACATGTCTGTCCCTTCGTCACCCATGACCGAGCCAGAGACAGTGAGAACATCGGAATGCCCCTGCGTTCGCCTCACATCCTCCCAGGTACCTGCAACTTCCTCAAACCAGCAAAAGTCATCAGGTAAGGTCACTGTGCTCCGGCCAGGAAAACAATCCTTTCACCCACATGGCTTGGGCAGTTCATGCAGTTGTGGAAGAAGGGGAAGCAGGTTTAAAACCCCCCTAAAGGGAGTACCTATCAGGCGCCTAAGGGAGCCTGGTTTGCAGGGGTGTGGGAAGAAATCATGTAATCTCGTTGGACAATCCCAGAGGGTTACCGTCTGGAATTCACCTCCACATAGTGGGGCGTACCCTGTTTGACTCCCACATCACAAGATCCAGCACACAAAAGATTCCTCTGATAAGAAATCTCACCAAAAGAGCAGCAAAACCATCGTGCCATGGTTACAGCCTTTACATGCTTCTTCGATCCCAAGAAAAACTCCACATGCTTCTTGAATCCCAAGAAAAATGGCAAACAGAGACCCATCTTGAACCTGCGGCCTTTGAACAAGTTCATCAAGCCAACAAAGTGCAATATAGAAACCTTATGCAATCCTGTTGTTTTACTTCGTCCCATCATCATGATCATCTTGTCCTGTGTATATCTTTCTCTTTCTCATGCTTTACATATAAACTTATTCTTTGGGGTGATATCAAAAACACCAGCAAGATGGAGGTTGCTGTGATCATCACTGATAAGAAACAGGCCTTACAAGCCTATAGCAATTAAACTAAATCTTATGTGTACAGTGCTGCACCAATAACTGACTAATTTCATAAAATAATAAGTATTTTCTATGTTTCAATAAAGTAATCACTAAAATGGCTGCCATCTTGGCGGATATTTGGCAGCCATCTTGGAGGATATTTGGCAGCCATCTTGGACTTACAACGTTTCGCGGCCAGAGGAACACCTCCTGAGGTTAAATTTGTCTTTGAATTAGAAAATATACATCAACGAGGCAAACATATGTTTTAAATACCAACTTCCCAGGTAAATTTCATGAAAGAAAAACTGTTTTCATTTCCTTTGTGAGCATTGTGACAGCTATCTTGAAAATTCTCAAATTACTATACATGTAAGAAAGCTGCGCGATATCAATGTTCAGAAAGCATTTTTGTAAAACATATAATTTTTGTGCTACCAATTTGTGTGTTGGTTCATGGGCTACTGTTTATATCTTGCTCTTTTCAATGCTTCACTACTAAACTTATCCTTTGGCAACTTGACCTGATATCAAAAACACCAACAAGATAAAGAAGACTTTGACCATCGCTCGCTTATAGTTAGCTTGTCTTGTAGCAAGTCCCCATTTTATTTCAAGTAGTTCAATATTTAATTTCGTACATTTCAATGTTCTTAAAATAAATAATAAATGTTTATTTTGTTTGTTTGTTTGTTTGTTTGATGAGGTCAAAATAAACAAACAAACAAACAAACAAAATAAATGGCTCATTTTGATACAAATCAAGTACAGTATGTTATACGTTTTTAAAAGAATCTAACAAAATGGCAGCCATTTTGGCGGCTATTTTGGCAGCCATCTTGGATTTCCATGATGTTTCTTGGTCAAGGGAATTTCTTGTGACTTTAAAGTTGTCTTTGAATAAGAAAATCTACATGAGAAGGCCAAAATACATTTGAAAGGCGATATTTCCAGTTAATTTTCAAAAATAGACTATTTGTTTTCAGTAGTGGCCATTTGGCGGCCATTTTGGAAATCATCAAATTACTACGAGAAAGCTACATGATATCGATGTCCAGAAAGCGTTTCCGGAAAATTCAGATTTTTTTTATCTAGAAAAGTAATGTTTCGTCGGGTAGGCATTTTGGTACCAATTTGCCAAAATTTGGGCCCAGGATTATGGACTACCCTCCTTTCAGTGCATTATTGTACAGGCACTTATTTGATCCTGTAATTATGAAAGAACAGTCGGCATGGTCAGCAGTTGGTCCCATTATCACCAGTAGTTTCCATCAGCAGCAGTAGGTCCCATCAGCAGTAGGTCCCATCATCAGCAGTAGGTCCCATCATCACTTGGTCCCATCATCAGCAGTTGGTCCCATCATCAGCAGTAGGTCCCATCATCAGTAGGTTCCATCATCAGCAGTAGGTTCCATCCTCAGTAGGTTCTTCAGCAGTGGGTCCCATTAGCAGTAGGTCCCATCAGCAGTAGGTCCCATCAGTAGTAGGTCCCATTAGTAGTAGGTCCCATCAGTAGTAGGTCCCATCAGCAATAGGTTCCATCATCAGTAGTAGGTCCATTACCAGTAGGTCCCATCACAAGTAGGTCCCATCAGCAGCAGTAGGTCCCAACACAGTAGGTCCCAACACAGTAGATCCCATCACCAGTAGGTCCCATCAGCAATAGGTTCCATCAGCAGTAGGTCCCATTAGCAGTGGGTCCCATCCACAGTAATCCCATCACAAGTAGGTCCCATCAGCAGCAGTAGGTCCCAATACAGTAGGTCCCATCAGCAGTAGGTCCCATCAGCAATAGGTTCCATCAGCAGTAGGTCCTATCAGCAGTAGGTCCCATTATCAGTAGATCCCATCATCAGTAGTAGGTCCCATCATCAGTAGTAGGTCCCATCAGCAGTAGGTCCCATCAGTAGTAGGTCCCATCAGCAGTAGGTCCTATCATCACCAATAGGTCCCATCATCACCAGTAGGTCACATCATCACCAGTAGGTCCCATCATCACCAGTAGGTCCCATCAGCAATACGTCCCATCAGCAGCAGTAGGTCCTATCATCACCAATAGGTCCCATCATCACCAGTAGGTCACATCATCACCAGTAGGTCCCATCATCACCAGTAGGTCCCATCAGCAAGGTCCCATCAGCAGTCCCATCAGCAGCAGTCCCCAGGTCCTATCATCACCAATTAGTCCCAACATCCCACCAGTAGGTCCATCATCACCAGTAGGTCCCATCATTACCAGTAGGTCCCATCAGCAATACATCCTATCAGCAGCAGTAGGTCCCATCATCAGCAGTTGGTCCCATCAGGAGTAGGTCCCATCAGTACTAGGTCCCACTATCACCAGTAGGTCCCATCATCAGTAGTAGGTTCCATCATCAGCACTAGGTCCCATCATTAGTAGTAGGTCCCATCAGCTGTAGTAGGTCCCATCATCAGCAGCAGTAGGTCCCATCATCAATAGGTCCCATCATCACCAGTAGGTCCCATCATCACCAGTAGGTCCCATCATCACTAGTAGGCCCCATCATCACCAGTAGGTCCCATCAGCAGTAGGTCCTATCAACAGTAGGTCCCATTGGCACTAGGTCCCATCATCATAAATAGGTCCCATCAGCAATACGTCTCATCAGCAGCTGTACGTCCCATCAGCACCAGTACATCCCATCAGCAATAGGTTCCATCATCAGAAGTATGTCCCATCAGCAGCAGTAGGTCCCAATATCAGTAGTTGGTCCCATCATCACCAGTAGGTCCCATCAGCAGCAGTAGGTCCCATCAGCAGTAGGTCCCATCAGCAGTACGTCCCCATCAGCAATTGGGTCTCATCAGCAGTTGGTCCCATCAGCAGTTGGTCCCATCAGCTGTAGTAGGTCCCATCATCAGCAGCAGTAGGTCCCATCATCAATAGGTCCCATCATCACCAGTAGGTCCCATCCTCATTAGTAGGTCCCATCATCACTAGTAGGCCCCATCATCACCAGTAGGTCCCATTAGCAGTAGGTCCCATCAGCAGTACGTCCCCATCAGCAGTTGGGTCCCATCAGCAGTTGGTCCCATCAGCAGTAGGTCCTATCAAGAGTAGGTCCCATCAGTAGTAGGTCCCATCATCACCAGTAGGTCCCATCATCACCAGTAGGTCCCATCAGCAATACGTCCAATCAGCAGCAGTAGGTCCCATCAGCAGTTGGTCCCATCAGTAGTAGGTCCCATCAGTACTAGGTCCCACTATCACCAGTAGGTCCCATCATCAGTAGTAGGTTCCATCATCAGCACTAGGTCCCATCATTAGTAGTAGGTCCCATCAGCTGTAGTAGGTCCCATCATCAGCAGCAGTAGGTCCCATCATCAATAGGTCCCATCATCACCAGTAGGTCCCATCATCACCAGTAGGTCCCATCATCACTAGTAGGCCCCATCATCACCAGTAGGTCCCATCAGCAGTGGGTCCCATCAACAGTAGGTCCCATTGGCACTCGTCCCATCATCATAAATTCCCTTCAGCAATCCCATCCATAGTCTCATCAGCAGCAGTATAGCGTCCATCAGCACCAGTACATCCCATCAGCAATAGGTTCCATCATCAGAAGTATGTCCCATCAGCAGCAGTAGGTCCCAATATCAGTAGTTGGTCCCATCATCACCAGTAGGTCCCATCAGCAGCAGTAGGTCCCATCAGCAGTAGGTCCCATCAGCAGTACGTCCCCATCAGCAGTTGGGTCTCATCAGCAGTTGGTCCCATCAGCAGTTGGTCCCATCAGCAGTAGGTCCCATCAGGAGTAGGTCCCATCAGTAGTAGGTCCCATCATCACCAGTAGGTCCCATCATCAGTAGTAGATTCCATCATCAGCACTAGGTCCCATCATTAGTAGTAGGTCCCACCAGCTGTTGTAGGTCTCATCATCAGCAGCAGTAGGTCCCATCAGCAGTAGGTCTCATCATCAGCAGTGGGTCCCATCATCAGCAGTGGGTCCCATCATCAGCAGGTCCCATCGTCAGCAGTAGGTCCCATCATCACCAGTAGGTCCCATCATCAGCAGTACGTTCCATCATCTGCACTAGGTCCCATCAGCACTAGGTCCCATCGGCACTAGGTCCCATTATCAGCAATAGGTCCCATCATCAGCAGTAGGTCCCATCAGCAGTAGGGCCCATCAACAGTAGGTCCCATCAACAGTAGGTCCCATCAACAGTAGTTCCTATCAGCAATAGATTCCATCTACAATAGTTCATACCTTCAGTAGATACCATCTACAATAGATCATACCTACAGTAGATACCATTTACAGTAGATCCCATGTAATGTTGAGCTCATATTAAGTAGATCCCATCTACATTAGATCCAACCTACAGAGGATCCCATTTACAATAGATCAAACTTACAATAGTACATCCCATCTATAGTAGATCCTACCTACAGTTGAGCTTATATTCAGTAGAACCCATCTACATTAGATCCCACCTACAATAGATCCCACCTACTGTGAGCTTATCTTCAATAGATCCTATCTACAGTAGGTCCCATTTGCAGTATATCCTATCTATATTAGAATTCATCTTTGATAGATTCCATCTACAGTAGATCACATCTACAGCAGATCACATCTACAGTGGATCCTGCCTACAGTAGAGTTTATATTGAGTCAATTCCATCTACATTAGATCCCACCTACAGTAGATCCCACCTTCAGTTGAGCTCATCTTTAGTAGATCCCATCTACAGTAGATCCCACCTACAGTTGAGCAGTAGGTCCCATCAGTAGGTCCCATCAGCAGCAGTAGGTCCCATCAGCAGCAGTAGGTCCCATCAGCAGCAGTAGGTTCCATCAGCAGCAGTAGGTCCCAGCAGCAGCAGTAGGTCCCATCAGCAGTAGTAGGTCCCATCAGCAGCAATTGGTCCCATCAGCAGTTGGTCCCATCAGCAGTCAGTCCCATCAGTAGTAGGTCCTATCATCACCAGTAGGTCCCATTATCAGCAGTAGGTCCTATCATCAATAGTAGGTCCCATCAGCAGCAGTAGGTCCCATCATCAGCAGTAGGTCCCATCATCAGCAGTAGGTCCCATCATCAGCAGTAGGTCCCATCATCAGCAGTAGGTCCCATCAGCAGTATGTCCCATTAGCAGCAGTTGGTCCTATCAGCAGCAGTTGGTCCCATCAGCAGCAGTTGGTCCCATCAGCAGCAGTTGGTCCCATCAGCAGCAGTTGGTCCCATCCTTGGTCCCATCAGCAGCAGTTGGTCCCATCAGCAGCAGTTGGTCCCATCAGCAGCAGTTGGTCCCATCAGCAGCAGTTGGTCCCATCAGCAGCAGTTGGTCCCATCAGCAGCAGTTGGTCCCATCAGCAGCAGTTGGTCCCATCAGCAGTAGTTCCAATTCATCAACAGTAGGTCCCATCAACAGTAGTTCCTATCAGCAATAGATTCCATCTACAATAGTTCATACCTACAGTAGACACCATCTACAGTATATCCCACCTAATGTGAAGCTTATATTCAGTATATCCCACCTACATTATATCCCATCTATAATAGATCCCATCTACAGTAGATCACATCTATAGCAGATCCCACCTACACTGGTTCCTGCCTACAGAAGAGCTCATATTTAGTCAATCCCATTTACATTAGATCCCACCTACAATAGATCCTACCTTCAGTTGATCTCATCTTTAGTAGATCCCATCAACAGTATAGATCCCACCTACAGTTGATCAGTAGGTCCCATCAGCAGCAGTAGGTCCCATCAGCATTAGGTTCCATCAGCAGTTGGTTCCATCAGCAGTAGGTCCCATCAGCAGTTAGTCCTATCAGCAGTAGGTCCAATCAGCAGTAGGTCCCATCAGCAGCTGTTGGTCCCATCAGCAGCAGTTGGTCCCATCAGCAGCAGTTGGTCCCATCAGCCATAGGTCCCATCATCACCAGTAGGTCCCATCACCAGTAGATCCCATCAGCAGTAGATCCCATCACCGGTAGATCCCATCACCAGTAGATCCTATCAGCAGTAGGTCCCACCAATAGTTCCTATCAGCAGTAGATCCCATCTACAATAGATCATACCTACAGTAGATACCATTTACAGTAGATCCCATGTAATGTTGAGCTCATATTAAGTAGATCCCATCTACATTAGATCCAACCTACAGAGGATCCCATGTACAGTAGATCCCATATACAGTAGATCCCATCTACAGTAGATCCTACCTACAGCTAAGCTCATATTCAGTAGATCCCGTCTGCATTAGATCCCACCTACTGAAGAGCTCATCTTCAGTAGATCCCATCTACAGTAGGTCGCATTTGCAGTAGATCCCATCTACATTAGAACCCATCTTTAATAGATTCCATTTACAGTAGATCACATTTACAGCAGATCCCATCTACAGTGGATCCTGCCTACAGTATAGCTTATATTCAGTCGATCCCATCTACATTAGACCCCACCTACAGTAGATCCCATCTTCAGTTGAGCTCATCTTCAGTGGATCCCATCTATAGTGGATCCTGCTTACAGTTCAGCTCATATTCAGTAGATCCAGTCTACGTTATATCCTATCTGCAGTAGATCCCATATACAGTAGATCCTACCTACAGTAGAGTTATCTTAAGTATATCCCATCTACAGTAGATCCACCTACAGTTGAGATCATATTCAATAAATCCTGTCTACATTATATCCCACCTACAGTAGATCTCACCTACAGTAGAGATTATCTTCAGTAGATCCCATCTACACTTGAGGTCATCTTCAATAGATCCCATCTACAGTAGATCCCATCTGCAGTAGATTCCATCTACAGTAGATCCCATCTGCAGTAGATCCCATCTGCAGTAGATCCCATCTACATTAGAACCCATCTATAGTATATCCCATCTATAGTAGATTCCATTTTCAGTCGATCCCACCTACAAATCGTTGCAATGTTTTCACCAACAAATTGTCACGGATACACATGTACAAAATGCCAATCAAAATGAATAATCAAAATATATCACAAATCATTTTGATTAATCATAATACCTTGGGTAACTATGTAAATAACTGCACTGGTCAATAAACCACATCCTAATAGGTAAAATATTTTTTTGTAAATGCTTGGGTTTTCTAATATTATTTATCATAAATGTTGTAGCCTAAGTTATTTAATTTTACATTATAATGTATGGTAGGACATAATACTGTACAATATTATAGCAGGCCAATATTTTAATTCATATCATACACTGTACGCCTAATGACGTTGCGTTAGTACATAAGAAGTATAACCTTAGGTCTAACGGGAAGATTTTTTGTAAAACTTATTTTATGGACAGAAATTACATATTTATGAAAATATAATACCATAAGGATTAGTACATTATTATTATATACGAATTCCACTAATAAGTACACACAATTTACCTCTGAACTTTTGAATTGCTCAAGCTACCGGAGTAACGTAGAGAACCAAATGATGTCTTAAGCGACAGATCAAAAATTAGGCTTCCTAATAATGTGTATGTTGAGAAAATAAAACTTCAGTACAAAAATAGCAAAAAAATCAAATTCATGTTCTCATTCCTATCAAAAAAGCATTTAAGTCTACAAGACACATTATGCATCATTTTAAAGCTTAAAATGTCATATTTGAAATAAGTAGTTTTTAACTTTTTTTATAACATTCATTGAGCGCACAGTGATAGCATCACAGGCCATACACAGCAAATTGGGTAACACAGGGCACTTTAACACTACATAGAAGGTCCCTGCACTGAACAACCCGTGAAGAAAGAAAAAAAGGGAGCCTAATTATAAGAAATATACAAAATATTATCTTATTTTCCCTCAAAGGTAAGTATTTTAAGGAAAGATTGCATATTTTATTAGTATTTTAGGTCCGATTTTTTCTTCTTCAATCCATCAGACATTTTATTCGTAAGAAATATAAAGCGTATCAACACAGAAGCAGTCTCGCAGTGCATCTTTTGAACCTTATCATAAGGGGGCCTGTTGGTGTACATGCATCCCTAGTTGGTGAGGGAAAATGTGGACACCTGTATAAAATAATGTTATAATATTGCACCAGTCCAGCACAAAATTGAGGGATAACAATGGCTGTATGAGGCATTGTTCGGGACGTGTACTACTAAAAATTATGAAGAAAATAAATATATATATATATATATTTTTATATATATATATATCAGCTGCAGTAGAGCCCATCTGCGCAGAGCCCATCTGCGGCAGAGCCCATCTCTGCGGCAGAGCCCATCTCTGGGCAGAGCCCATCTGCGGCAGAGCCCATCTGCGGCAGAGCCCATCTGCGGCAGAGCCCATCTGCGGCAGAGCCCATCTGCGGCAGAGCCCATCTGCGGCAGAGCCCATCTGCGGCAGAGCCCATCTGCGGCAGAGCCCATCTGCGGCAGAGCCCATCTGCGGCAGAGCCCATCTGCGGCAGAGCCCATCTGCGGCAGAGCCCATCTGCGGCAGAGCCCATCTGCGGCAGGGCCCATCTGCGGCAGGGCCCATCTGCGGCAGGGCCCATCTGCGGCAGAGCCCATCTGCCCATCTGCGGCAGAGCCCATCTGCGGCAGGGCCCATCTGCATCTGCCCATCTGCGGCAGGGCCCATCTGCGGCAGGGCCCATCTGCGGCAGGGCCCATCTGCGGCAGGGCCCATCTGCGGCAGGGCCCATCTGCGGCAGGGCCCATCTGCGGCAGGGCCCATCTGCGGCAGGGCCCATCGGCGGCAGGGCCCATCTGCGGCCCATCTGGAGCCCATCGGTGAGCCCATAGATCTCATCGAGCCCATCTAGAAACTATTTACAATCTGAGCTCATTTACAGTAGATCCCATCTGCAGTAGAGCCCATCACCAGTAGATCCCATCTGCAGTAGATCCCATCGGCGGCAGAGCCCATCAGGGGCAGGGCCCATCGGTGGTAGATCTCATCGGCAGTAGAAACTATTTACAATAGAGCTCATTTACAGTAGATCCCATCTGCAGTAGAGCCCATCACTAGTAGATCCCATCTGCAGTAGATCCCATCTGCAGTAGAGCCATCACCAGTAGATCCCATCTGCAGTAGAGCCCATCTACTGTAGAGCCCATCTACTGTTGAGCCCATCTGCAGTAGAGGTCATCTACTGTAGATCCCATTTGCAGTAGAGCTCATCTGCAGTAGAGCCATCTACAGTAAAGCCATCTACAGTAGAGCCCATATGCAGTAGAGGCCATCTACTGTAGATCCCATTTGCAGTTGAGCCATCTACAGTAGAGCCCATCTGCAGTAGAGCCATATACAGTAGAGCCCATCTGCAGTAGAGCCATCTACAGTAGAGCCCATCTGCAGTAGAGCCCATCTTCAACAGAGCCTATCTAATAGATCCCATCTGCAGTAGAACCAATCTATAGTAGAGTCCATTTGCAATAGCTCCCATCTGCTGTAGACCCCATATGCTGTAGAGCCCATTTGCAAATGTAAGCTTAGTTAGATTTGGTAGAAATTTACAAAGATTTTCATTTTCTAAGGCCATATATATATATATGTAGATATATATATATATTGATTATTCAAAATTTCTGATTGGTAGGGCCAGGGTCCCAAACTTGATTTCTGTTGAAATTCTTCCTACCTATTTTTTTATTTTTTTTATTTTTATGGGGTGGAGGGGTGGAGAATGATATTTTGTTGAAATATACAAGCTAGTGCAAACCCCTGTCAAATACCTCCTACAGCCAAAAAGTTGGGGATAATAGATCGGATATTTGGAGTTTTTATGAAAAAAAATTAAGGTAATGTTGGCCAAGACTTAGTTGAGCTGGTTGGTTATTCCTCTCCCCCTCTGCCTTCAAACCATCCCATTCCACAAAAAAACTTGGCCAATTCCATGCAGGTATTCAAATAATCAATAGGTATTTGGTAGAGGGGTGAGGTGTACAGACCAACTTTTGCACACACTAAAAGTCACTCAATGTTAGTGGTAACCAATCATGTAAGTTATATCCATTCCTATCCTTTCAGACATTTCAAACCCTGCCTACAATGAGGCACTGTTTTCATCAGTATTTATGCAAGTGGAAAAGACAGTCTCATCCTTTTTAAAAAGAAAACTTTAAAACAAGGTCAATTCTAATTGGACCAAGCATTTCTCTTATGCGTCCATTCATCTCTGCTTTCCTTGTAAGCTTGCTAATGATATATCAGCAAAACCTGATCAAGCAATACTATTGATTCATTAGTTGCAACAACACAGACTCAGACAGAGCTGACATACATGACATGCCCCCTCCCCTCCCCCCAAAAATCAATCAATCAATAAATCATGAAATACTTCATGTTTTGTTAAAAATATCATCTGGCCCTACCACAACACTCTGCACAATGCATAAGGACAATCCATTTATCATATATAACCAGGGCATCAGAAGAAACTCTGAGCCAGGGAGGAGAAGAAAGGGAAGGGGGGGGGGGGAATGAAAATCAAGTGAGGGCACTTTTTTGACAGTAATTGAAGGGCATTTTTCATTTTCCAATAATTTTCATGGCCCCCAGTCCCTCCTACACATATGATTTGAGTATCATGGTGGAATTTGGAGGGAACTTGCCCTAATCCCACTTTTTTCCACATGTACTTTTTGTGTGGTAATTTTGTGTATCTCAGCATGATTTTTCCCCACCCACTTTTGACTCCGCCCCCTCCCCCCCCCCCCCATCCCACACCACCAACTTTCGGTTGGCAAATCCTGCCTATGGGTTTGGAATTTGGGAACCAGGACCAACGTTGGCAATTGCTCATTGGGCGAATTGGTTTAAAGGCCTAGGCCTATAAATGATTGGGGATATTTCATCTCCCAGCATGCACAGCCCTTGGTGTCAGGTCCCCTGGTAAATGACCATGCTTTAATTGTGTCAAATAAATACTAAATGTATGGTACATTTTGTATGTACTTTGTAGGATTTGTGAGTGAGTGGATTTCTTTTCGTTTTCAAGCTTAAAAAATGACCTAGAATAATTTCATGTAACTTTCAAAAGGAATCTTCTGCCCTGGTCAGCCCTCAACTTTCAAAAGGACACCTTTGTCACGTCCGCCTTAACTTTCAAAAGGGAATCTCCTGCCCCCTCCCTTCCCTTTCCCCCTTACTCTTGTACAAGGGGGGCAGTCATCCCATGGTTCCAAAACTGCTGTATATAACTGGAATCTTATTCTGTGGGTAAAACACATTTTGTTATGTTAAGATTACAGATGTATAGCATAGCATAGCAAGGTTTAATGTCCCGAAAGCATCCAGTGCTGGACATTATATCAAGATACAGGCAGCAACAACTTGAGCTAAATTGAAAGACAATATGCTATGAACCATGAAAATAACCAAAAAATAAACAAAAATTGGTTACAAATTGACAAATTAAGTGCATTTTGAATTTTTAGACTTAGTTAAATAGATTATGCAAATTTTGTGACATATATTACATCAAGAGTATCTTAATCTCCATCATATCCCTTATGTAGCAGGAGAAAATTAGGACAGTAATGGAAACAATTTGGTGTAAAAATCATGTTGATATCTTATTCTGTTTAGGAGTGATTGCATTTCAAAGATTGCACTAGTGTGTTGAAAAGTGACCTCACAGTAGTTAACACTGTGATGTCATAAAGGCAAACAATTGTTGTGTATCTCTTTAAAAATCAATTCTTCCTTCAATGGGAGCATTTTTTGTTTAATCATTGAGATGGGTTATAAACATACACAACATGGTTTGCCCATCTGCTCATGAACCGTACACTCTAAAGTTAAACAATTTTTTTGTTTTTGTTTTATAGAAATACCGAAGAATTGTCTTGGATCTTCCTTGATGACATCACATTTTATACCGTGAGGTTATGATGAAATCTTTAAAATGTAATAACTCCAAAACTAAAAAAAAAGATATCGATACGATTTTTACACCAAATTGTTTCTTTAAATGGTCCTCTACCACACATTTTACTATTTTTTTTTTTTTAAGGGCTACCATTTGACAACAGCCTCAGGCCGCGGGCCAATCGCATGGCAAAAGCAGCATCACATGACAAACAAAACCCGTCAAAACAATCCCTGAATACAAACAGGCTGAAAGCACGCGTGATAAGAATGCACGCCAGATGTCGGTAGCTTATTTATCCACCTTCCTTTGACACGCCATTTTATAGCAGAACTAAAGATAACATTTTAATTGATAAGCCGCTATGTTCTAGGAAAAATCCAAAATAAACGAGGATTTTGCGGTTTTTACCGATCTCATTCAGATCAATCATGATGGACGTACTATATAGTTTTTCCACTATGCCTATTGTTCGTGGGCCATATTGGATTGTCTGGCAGGCAAGATTTGGCCCGCGTGCCGCCTATTAAGAATCGCTGCTCTACCATATATATGAGAATGGAAATCCACAAGAATATTCCTTTTTAAATTCTGAGCAGAGTGGTCTTTAATTATGTCAAAAGCACCTGTATTGTCCTTAATAGCTAATTAAGATTTGAAGAATTTTAGATGTATTTAAAGTTCACCCATTTTTATGGGAATATTCCTTTAAAGCTTTTTCTGGTGAATATAAAATCTCTACCTGTCAATATACTTTTAAGCAATGCTCCACATTTGTCTGCTTGTTGTTTGAAATGAAGGGTTATTAAACTATTTCCAAGGCTAGTTCTAATAAGACATAGCATACAAGCCAAGCATTTCACTTATGCCACAAAACATATCTGCTTGCACTGCAAGCTTGTTAGAGATATATCAGCAGAACCTGAAGCAAAAATATTGATCCATCAGTTACAACAACACAGACCCAGACAAGAACTGACACGACACACTCCCCCCCAAAAAAATCATTAAATACTTCTTCATCTTTCGTTCAAGATGTCATCGGTCTTTACCACAGCACTCCGCGGAATGTAAGAAGACGATCAATTAATCATATATAACTGGAGTCTTATTCCGTGGGTGACCTAATTCTATTCGGATGCTTTGGTAGTTCCCTACTGAAAAGAGGTGGTGACTATTGGCCCCAATTTGATCCATCTCAAAGGGTGGCCCTCCATTCTTGTCAGACCTTATTATCTTCTCGGATGTGGAAGGTGTTGACATCTTAACTTTTCATGACCTTTTATGGGTTCTCTTAATTGTCTGCTTGCTGGAATTAAATTGGAAGAGGGTAGCTGTGGTTACTGGAATACATTATATGATAGATATTTTGATCAATTCCTCCTACAAATGTTGCTGGATTATTAAAGGTCTATGGCACAAGTTTGAGCTAAATTGCTTCAAGTTTTATCAGGATGTAGTTTAATAGAATTTACCATTTTAACTGCTTCTATTTTCAAAATGGATTTCTGTTGTCAAAATGGACTAGAATAAAGCCTTTATGTTACCATTATACTCCTTATGTGTTACTTACAGTACCAGAAAAGCAAATAAAAAATTTGTTAGCCATTATGAGTTTTTTAAGTACCAAAAAAAGAGTATAATGGTTATATAAAGGCTTTATTCCAGTCCATTTTGACAATAGAAATCCATTTTGAAAATAGAAGATGTTATTTGCAGCTTTTGGAATATTTATGCTTTAAAATGCAGAATTGTGATGTATGAATAAGCAGACCATTATACAATTTTTTTGTTTTTTTGTTAGCTAATCAGGATTGTAAACCTGCCTGCTAGCTCACTATTTATTTTCTAGAAAAAAGAAAGATGTCTTGTGGGTCAAATCTTACAAGCTTTGGTTGAAGTTTGCCAAGTGAGATTCTTATTTGATAAGTAATCACATAATTGATAGAAATCTCCAGATGAAGATATACTGTACTGTACTATACTGCAGGGTGATAATGACATACCTGAGAAGAAGGTGCATATAAGGGAATTATTGTTAAAGGTTACAAATATTCTAAATTTGTCTTTTTGCTGGAATGAAATTGGAAGAGATAGCTGTGGTTACTGGAATATATTATATGAAAACAAGTTTTCACAAATGTTTCCCTATAAAATGTTGGATTTTCAAATGTATATGGTGTAATATTGAGATGAATTGCTTAAAAATCTATCAAAAAAGATGTAATGTCATAGACTTGATCGAAACAGTTTAAAAAGTATGAATTTTCAGTGCAAACATTGCCCCAGTGATCTTAAAGGAGATCACTTGCATTTTCAAGCTTGTTCTGCACAGAAATATTCCATTCATGAGCTTTTTTTAAAATAACAACCTAAGATTCCCAGAGCTTTGCAGCACGCCCCAGTGACAAGCCAACAATTTTAACAATTTTTAACTTGCGCAAGCATGCTGCAAGCTTGCAGCAAGCTAATATTTCTGTATGTGGTTCTCATAAGAGAACATCTCATCTTTTCTTATGCTAGCTAATTGTTGCTTTTATTCTTTTCAACAATTGTTTGAAATGAGAGCAGTCAATTCTGGTAAATTGGTATTAGATCTTTGCCAAATGCGCTGAATCAGCTTCTAATGAGATGCTCCCTTGTGGTTCTGAAATCCCCCTTACAGTTCTCAGAAATGAAAAATAAGTGGTTTTAAATGTCTAACTTTATAAGTTTGTTGATCTTTGCATAGAATATTTTTTTTCTTACACATCTTCTATGTTGTCCAAATCTAATTGTTGTTAATCCTGTGTATTAAACTCAATGCCACTATATTAAACTCTGTTAAGAGCATAATAAGTTTCAAGAAAAAAAAAAGAGATCTGCAAGGTCAAATCTTACAAGCTTTAATTGCAAGCCCCAGTGATCTTAAAGCATCACCATTTCTCATAAGGGGACCTCGTTTTTTTTAAGGTTAATCAATTGGTTTTTTTTTTTTCATTCTCTGCTGGAAATTTTTGAATGAGAGCAGCCAATTCTGGCAAATAGGTTTTGGATAGTTACTATGCCCCCTGTCAACATCTAATGAGATGCCCCCTTATGGCCCTCAAAATAAGAAAAAAGTTGTTTTATAAGCCTAATTCAATCAATTTGTTGCTCTATCCATATATCATTTGTCTTTTCCTTACTCAGCATCTACAATGTCCAAATGAAATCTTGCATAACTAACCTGAAGGAACTCGTGGATGAAAAGAAAAGGGGCACCTTTTTGCTAAGCAAAGGGAATTTTGGAATAACACAGGTCTGATTTTTGGTATTCATGTCATTGAAAACTTACTTAGTAGTCATAAGAAATAATTTGTAAGATTCGCACCAATGATTTTCAGCACAAAAAGTGTTTTTGAATATTTTGAGACCCAAGAAAAATATACCCTCAATTTTCGACTGCTAGATCCTTTATGCTACTTGAATCAAATTCTGTTGAGAACATACAGGAAACTTGTGTATCAATGTTTGAGAAAAAAGATATTTTTAAGTGCAGGTCAAATCTTAAAAGATTTGGTTGAAGTTTGCCAAGTGAGGTTTTTCTCTTATACACACAGTTTATAGAATCCTCCAGAGGAAAATATAGAGGATGGGATATAATGACTTACCTGAGAAAAAGCTGCAAAAGGGAATTATTTTCAAAGGTTAAACATATTTTTACCTTCCACAAGATACTTACTAAACTCTGCCAAATCAGTACAAGGTTACAAACCCGGAAGATTCCATTTATATCCGTCATATGTAATATTTAATTGCATAAGGAATTGATCAGTTTAAACTATTACCAAGTTAAACCCTTTGGGAGCTGCTGCCTAGTTGTGATGTTCTTCCATAAAAATTGTTTTTAAAATTAACTTAATCTTAGGGGAAATGCCGGATTTAAAATTTGTGATGGAAGGAAATTAACAAACAGAAAAATACAAGTGGGCAGAAGAGTTAGAGAGAGGTCCTTTTTCAAATTACAGTAAAACAGAATATTTGAAACCACTACGATAGTAAAAAATTATTCAACAAATTTGTGTGTGGGCCCTGCATTTTACATCAAACTACACTGTTGTATTATTTTGAACCAATCTTTTTTGTTACATTTGACACATTAAAAGCAATTGATTAAATAAAAGTATAGTAATACACTGATATTTTTTTAAACCAATCATTTTGTTACATTTGACACATTTAAGCAATTGATTAAATAAAAGTATAATAATACACTTGTATTTTTTCAAACCAATAGCTTTTGTTACATTTGGCACATTTAAGCAAATGAATAGATAAAAGTATAATAATACACTTGTATTATTTTGAACCAATCATTTTTGCTACATTTGACACATTTAAGCAATTGATTAAATAAAAGTGTAGTAATACACTTGTATTATTTTTGACCAATTATTTTTGTTACTTTTGACACATTTAAGCAATTAATCAAATCAAAGTAAAGTAATACACTTGTATTATTTTAAACCAATACATTTTGTTACATTTGCAATTGTGATTAGTAAAGGAACCATGGCTGTTCAAAACTGTTAAATTATGAGTAAGATTGAATGCAGACGTACTCAGTGCACCATAGGTGAAGGGTGCAATCCCCCCCCCCCACTCCCACCTATTCCAAAAATAACATATTTGTTATTCATTGGGTTTTTTGTAATAATGGATACAAACATGCTTATATTAATAATTAAAAGGCTGTTCATGTTTTGTCCTCCAAATATATCTCTTACAGCTGCCTAATGCAGGAGTATAGCAGTTAGCCCAGATTTAAACGGAGATGAGAAAAGTGACCTCTGATGTCATCGTTGAAATCATCTCTCTAAAATGAAAAAAAAGGTACAAAATTATATGATAAGGAAAGAATTACGTCAGTCCACCTTACCCTGGATCGAGCTAGAACAAGTTCATGTAATAAAATGTCCAGGTGAGATGGACTCTTTTTCTCTTAATTTCTGAATATTTTTCGTGAAGGACTGTCCACTTTCTTCAAAATGATGTTTCTTGATATTAAATCCGGTGTAAGAGCAAGAGATGCACTTGAGGTTTTAAAGGATCTTAAGATGCAATCAGATAGTTACTTGAAGAAAGAAAACTGGAGAAGGAAGTCCTTAAAGGATAAGTTCAGTGGTCAAGCATCTTCATATCAGACGTAACAAGACAATAAAGGAAACGAAATGGTGGAGAAGATATTCCCAAATCATTTTTGTTTTTGCTAAGGAGATGTGTAAGTTTACGACCTCGGAGCAGATTTGTGTAGAAATGACAGGTTTCTGTAGGCACGGGAAGGAGGGGGAGGGGGGAACAACACTCTTCATAATTCTTTGTATTTAGATATATTTTTGAGACTGGGGCATGCATAAGAAGAAAGAAAAAAAAGAAAATTGCTGCAAATTTAGGAAAAATTGTGGAAATTTTTGGTTTTGTAAAGATTTGCAACATTTTCTAAAAATTGAAGGAGATTTTTTGATTGGCAGCAAATTTCTATGGAAACCTTTTTTACCAATATTTTTTGTTGTATGTTTACTGTTAGTTTGTGGTGTTCCTTCCCCTGTGTTTGTACCCCTTGCCTGTAACCCTCCATGCCTGTTAGTGTTTGGTGTTCCGTCCCCCTGTGTTTGTACCCCCTGCATGTAACCCTCCATGCCTGTTACTGTTAGTTCTTGGTGTTCCTTCCCTCTGTGTTTGTACCCCCTGCTTGTAACCCTCCATGCTTGTTACTGCTAGTTTTTGGTGTTTCTTCCCTCTGTGTTTATATCCCCTGCTTGTAACCCTCCATGCTTGTTACTGTTAGTTTTTGGTGTTCCTTTCCCCTGTGTTTGTACTCCCTGCTTGTAACCCTCCATGCTTGTCACTGTTAGTTTTTGGTTTTCCTTCCCCCTGTATTTATATCCGTGCTTGTAAGCCTCCATGCTTGTTACTGTTAGTTTTTGGTGTTCCTTTCCCCTGTGTTCGTACCCCTTGCTTGTAAGCCTTCATGCTTGTTACTGTTAGTTTTTGGTGTTTCTTCCCTCTGTGTTTATATCCCCTGCTTGTAACCCTCCATGCTTGTTACTATTAGTTGTTGGTGTACCTTCCCCCCTGTTTTTGTACTCCCTGCTTGTAACCCTCCATGCTTGTTACTGTTAGTCTTTGGTATTCCTTCCCTGTGTTTGTACCCCCTGCTTGTAACCTTCCATGCTTATTACTGTTAGTTGTTGGTATTCCTTCCCCTGTGTTTGTACCCCCTGCTTGTAAGCCTCCATGTTTGTTACTGTTAGTTTTTGGTGTTCCTTCTCCTATGTTTGTACCCCCTGCTTGTAACCCTCCATGCTTGTTACTGTTAGTTTTTGGTGTTCCTTCCTCTGTGTTTGTTCCCCTTGCTTGTAACCCTCCATGCTTGTTACTGTTAGTTTTTGGTGTTTCTTCCCTCTGTGTTTATATCCCCTGCTTGTGACCCTCCATGCTTGTTACTGTTAGTTTTTGGTTTTCCTTTCCCCTGTGTTTGTACCCCCTGCTTGTAACCCTCCATGCTTGTTACTGTTAGTTTTTGATGTTCCTTTCCCCTGTGTTTGTACCCCTTGCTTGTAAGCCTTCATGCTTGTTACTGTTAGTTTTTGGTCTTTCTTCCCTCTGTGTTTATATCCCCTGCTTGTAAGCCTCCATGCTTGTTACTATTAGTTGTTGGTGTACCTTCCCCCCTGTTTTTGTACTCCCTGCTTGTAACCCTCCATGCTTGTTACTGTTAGTCTTTGGTATTCCATCCCCTGTGTTTGTACCCCCTGCTTGTAACCTTCCATGCTTATTACTGTTAGTTGTTGGTATTCCTTCCCCTGTGTTTGTACCCCCTGCTTGTAAGCCTCCATGCTTGTTACTGTTGGTTTTTGGTTTTCCTTTCCCCTGTGTTTGTACCCCCTGCTTGTAACCCTCCATGCTTGTTACTGTTAGTTTTTGGTATTCCTTCCCCTGTGTTTGTAATCTCCTGCTTGTAAGCCTCCATGTTTGTTACTGTTAGTCTTTGGTATTCCTTCCCCTGTGTTTATATCGCTGCTTGTAACCCTTCATGCTTGTTACTGGAAACTTGTTGATGTCCTAAAAGGATAAGTTCAGTGGTCAAGCATCTTCTTCTTATATGTAACAAGACAATAAAGGGAACACAATGGTGGAGAAGATAATTTAAAATGTTTGTTTCAATTAAGCTCTAGCAGATTTGTGTTGAACCTCTGACCTCCATGGTGTAGTGGTTAGTGCAATGTCCTCTCACCCGCACGTCCTGGGTTCGTATCCCGGTGGGTCTGCAACCAGTGAGTTCACAACTGGTTATCAAAGGCCGTGGCCATCTTGATATAATGTCCAGCACTGGATGCTCTCGGGACGTTAAACCTTGCTATGCTATGCTATTCTATGCTATGCTAACCTGACAGGTTTCAAACTGGATATGACCCCTCATTAATGGGCAGGATTTGCCAATCAAAAGTGGGAAAGGGAGGTGGGGGGGATTCAAAGTAACAAAATAAAAAAATTGTACCGAAAGTAGGGGGAGGGGATTGTAACAACACACTAATTTACAAACAATCACCATGTTATACAAGATGGAAATTGGGAAAAAGTAGGGGCATATATCCTGCCTGCTTAGTTACTCGTATTTGAGCTATCATCATTAACATCTAGTTTTCATGATTGCTATTGTAATTGGCTTCTAATGTTTGAAACATACAATTCTTGAAGTCTGTCTTTGAGTAGAATCTAAATTCAAACATCTTGTGATAGGGTCTCCTGAGGTTCTTTTACATTGCTCCGTTTTCTTTAGGTCAGTATTTCCTCCGAACAACCACTTGAAACCCATTTCTTTGGTTTATAACATTATAGAGTGTGCCAATTTAGGTTATTAAAACTATCATATTCGTTTGCCTGGAGGATAAAAGACAAAAAAACTTGAAATCTGTCTGGTTATTACATGCAGGGTCTTTACAGCCTGGGAATGAAAATATTGTGAAGTGGTTACAAGATTTTCCCATTAACAATTGCACTGGAGCTGTTTTCACACAGATCTTAATGTCCTGTTTCAACACTTATGTGATATATTTATGTAGGATAATTTTGCTGTTATTGTCAATAAATTGCTTTGATAATGATTATATGAAAAGTTCAGTGTTTAGTCAGCTTCATCTAGTTTTTATTCTATTTATTTATTAAAGTATTATTATCATTATTATCATTATTATTATTAATTATTTTATTTTTTTGTGTTGGGAGCTTCAGCCCCACAAAAATACATATTGGTAAGATGTTCACCTCCCTATCATGGTCCCAAATTGAAGGTTGTTGGCCCTTAGTTATCAATTTTGGTTTAAATGTGAAGATTTTTGGCCCTAAAGTGTAAATTTTGTTCCAAAAATGAGGGATTTCTTGTCCAAAATTTAAGATTTTTGGCCCAAACTTGAAGGATTTTGATCAAATTCACAGCAATTCAGTCAATATGATGAAAAGATACCAACATCTCTGTTTTCTATTTTTCATTTGACATTCGACATTAATTAGATTTATGGCTTTAAAAAATTTTGGGGAAGCTTTAGCAATTTTTAGGGGGACAATGCCCCAATGCTTCCCTTAGACATGGCACTGTGTTCTTGTTTAGAATGTGGGACAGCAAGATGAAATGGAAGGCAGAGAAACAGTGCCAGTGCTATGAAGCGGAACTTATGGGACTTTTTCCCTCCCACAAGAATGCTTGCCTCCCACTATGGGCTCCGTTAAAATGTGTGTATTGCCAAAATCTGGTTCATGTATTGTTTTCCTCATCTGAACTGGCCGTCACTCTTTTTCCTAGTGCTAACACCGGCAAAAATGTTAAATGCATTCATGCAAAATATAAAGGCAGTAGAAATAAGCTAAAAATAATCAACATCGCGTGGGGCAAAATTCAAGAAAGACAAAACTAGGTATATAGGGATCAGAGAAAAGTATATTTACATCCTTTGTATATGGCTACAAATTGTATTCTTTTGTGGTTGTTGGCCTTGCAATTAGTCAGATTTTTTTTTTTTTTCACGGATGTGGGAATTTACCCCAATGTGCACACACTCTCTACAGGCCCTAGATGAAAAATCTCCTTCCACTTCAAGAACACTACTCATTCCAAGAAGTGTAAATTAAAAATGCCTTTTCCTTTACCTCATTCTTGAAAATTTGAGTTTTTGAATGTTTTTAATTTGATTTCACTGGACTGAAAATTCTGTAAGTGAAAAGAGGGGGAAGGAATCACATCTTGATGAATGAGTGGAAGTTGCACTTGATAGATAGCTTTTTACTAATTATGATTCACTAGTGAGCTGTCAGAAGACCATGGAGGTAGAATTCCATCTCCATGGTCTGACCAAGGACTTCTTATTTGGGTGTCATCCCACTCAAAGCGAATGATTAATCTCATATCAAAAGAAAAAAAATCCACCATTTCAAACTATAAGATTCATTTTCACGCAACAAATAATTTATTTCACTTTCTGATGTTCTCAGGTATCGAAAATGTCGGGATCATGTTGCATTTCCACCTCTGGAGCCACACCTATCCCTTTCCTACTGTCACCCCAAGGCACATCGTCAAGTCCCAGGATAGAATTTAGATTGTCTCGTCCAATTTGGATGGAAGCATTTGACTGATTACCTTCAAAACAAAAGAAGGAAATTTGTTTTTGTAATTCTCTGAAGGTAAGAGACCTAAAAGAATATTCCAGTTGATTTTCATTTTCATATCTGATCGACTATTAAAAGAATATTCAAATGATTTAAAGGAATATTCCCATGTTTAAAGGAATATTCTCTTGTTATAAAAGAAATTCCCATGTTTTAAAGGAATATTCACATTTTTAAAGGAATATTCCCATGTTTTTTAAAGGCATATTCTCATGTTTTTAAAGGAATATTGCAATGTTTTTAAAGGAATATTTCCATGTTTTAAAGAAATATTCTCATGTTTCCAAGGAATACTCCCATGTTTTAAAGAAATATTCCCATATTTTAAAGAAATATTCCCATGTTTTAAGAGAAATTCCCATGGTTTAAAGGAACATTGCTATGTTTTTAAAGGAATTTTTCCATGTTTTAAAGGAATATTCCCATGTTTTAAAGGAATATTTCCATGTTTTTAAAGGAATATTGCAATGTTTTTAAAGGAATATTTCCATGTTTTAAAGGAATATTCTCATGTTTTAAAGGAATACTCCCATGTTTTAAAGAAATATTCCCATATTTTAAAGGAATATTCCCATGTTTTAAAAGAAATTCCCATGTTTTAATGGAAAATTTCCATGTTTTTAAAGGAATATTCCCATGTTTTAAAGGAATATTTCCATGTTTTAAAGGAATATTCCCATGTTTTAAAGGAGAATTCCCATGTTTTTAAGGAATATTCCCATGTTTTTTGTTTGTAACCTTTCATAAGAAAAAAACAATTTTATAAATAATTTAGTACAAAAATCATGTTGATAATGTTATTCCTACCAGGAGATATACTAATTTAAAGGTTTACAAAAAATGCCAATAAACGAATAGGAAAAGGCTCAGTATGACATCACAGCAACACATTCTCCCACAAAGTTGATGTATTTCATTCGAATCTATCATCCTTTGTTAATAGTAAAACCTACTAGAAAAATAAATTGATGAAAGTTAGGTATTTATATACATTGCCAAATATACCTACTTCAATAACTTGAAAAATTGTTTCTAATCATACAGAAACAACTTATTAACATTCAAAGAAATACATAAACATTTGCAAGGGATTGCCTCTATGACATCATCAAACACAAATTCATCATACTGTACAAAAACTTTATAATGCAATTGGGAAATCTTAAAATTCCACATCTCCAGAACGGAATATGACATGAACCTGATTTTTGTACCACATTGGCTCTAAAAGTGTGCTCTTTCAAATAGAATTTTACAAAAAATCATGGGAATATTCCTTTAAAGAAACAATGTGGTGTAAAAATCATGTTGATATGATATTCCGTTTAGGAGTTATTGTATATTCAACGATTTTACCAGAATGACTTACAATGCACAGTGTGATGTCATAAAGGCAGATTCAACAGAATCTTCATGTATTTCTTTGAAAATAAATGGCCTCTTTCTAAATTATTTGAAATTTTTTTTGTTTCATTATTGAGATGGGGTGTACATGCACCTTACAAGAACATGCGTTGCCCATCTGTTCCTGTACCTTACACAGTGGCGGCACTATGAGGGGTCATGAGAGCCTTTTCCCCCTTCCCCCCCGAGATTGCTTGCCCCTCAGAAAATTTTGTGAAGTGACAAATTGGTGTAAACGGCACGTCGACATCTTATTCTGTTACAGTATTTGAAAGATTTCAGTAATGTTTTGAAAAGTGAACTTGCTGTGTAAAATGTGATGTCACAATTGCAGATCCAAGACAATTTGTATGTATTTCTTTGAAAATAACTTGGCATCTTTCTCAATTATAGAAGATAATTTTTGGTTTCATTATTGAGATGGGGTGTACATGCACCTTAGAAGAACATGCATTGCCCATCTGTTCCTGTACCTTACACTTAAAAGAAAAAACCCTGTCTTTATCTGCCTTTATATAACACTGCAAGGTCACTTTTCAACACACTCGTGAAATTTTGAAATGCAATAACTCATAAACGGAATAAGACATCAACATGATTTTTACACCAATTTGTTTCCTTCAAAGTTTTCTATTATATATATATATATATATATATATATATATATATATATATATATATATATATATATATATATATATATATATATATATATATATATATATATATATATATATATATATATATATATATATATATATATATATATATATATATATATGTATATATATCATTACTTGTTGTGCTCCTTAAAATTTTAAACAGTCAGACCCGGCCTGATAAATAAGCAGGTCGGGTCAGACTTTTCCTCTTTATTTTCTTTGTTCTGAAAACCACAAGTAATTAGAATCAAATTCCCTTATCAATGGCCCCATTGTATTCGTTCTCCTGGTTGAGCGGGTATTCTAAGTAAGATAAGGGGTCCTATTATTTGCTACAGCAAGTTTGTGGTCATAATTTACTGGAACAAATCTTTAAGGAAAAGGACAAGTCATATATATATATACAACTATAACAATTCACAGGAATATTCCTTAATAATTTTTAAGACTGCATTCTCACTTGATCATGATCTCCCAAAGATGACATGTAAATAAAGATGTTTATGTGGGGGCAAAAACCCCCAAAATTTTCCAGTCACAAGTGGAAAAATTGCACTGTTAAATTAAGTGTCCATCAAAAGCTGCTGCTAATCAGGAAATTCTCTTCTTTATTCTATAAATTTTTTGGCCAATTTCCTTCTTCATTTTCGGCAAATTTCTTTTATTTTCGGAAATTTTTCTTGAATTTTGGGAAAGTTTGGCATTTTTCAGGTAATTTTGGCCAATTTACAGGAATATTCACCGAAATATCCAATAGTTTTATTGCATTTTTCAATTTTATTTTCATAATTTCCAAATTTTACCTCCCAACCATCAAATTCCGTATCAAAACAATTTCAGAAAATCCATACCATCATGAATGAGCTTGAAGCTGCCGGACTAAGCAAGTGCTTTCGCTGACGTCAAGTCAAAACCGGTATCTTGGATTTAACAAGATATTCCTTCCCCCCCAGAGACCTCTTTTCAATATTCATTAAGGAATGGAAATTTCTAGTCCAGTCTAAAAGCTTTTTCGGCACAAACGTTGTGGTTGACAGCCACAATCCTATTCCAGCAGAGGTTAAACAAGTCAAGATCAATTAATCTGCTCACTCCTCGTGCTCCGAACAGTCCTCTTTGCATAACTCATAACAGCATTTATCGGGAAAAAATCATTTGTTTACCTCAGATGTGCATTATAACATATATTTGATGGATGACCTTTTTTCATTTGCGCTTGCATTTATTTTTATTAGTTAAATACTTGTAATGATTGGTCAATCGCCCGGGGCTGATCACATTGCTATAATTTGATCAGTTCAGCTAATCAGTCTATGAGATAAGGTGAGCATGATAAAATGCTACAAAACTTAAATTAGTCTGCAGGCAAAATAAAGGTTTGGAGCCACGAAAGAAACTTCTAGAAAGTGGCCTGGTCATATGCCTTGAAAAAACCGTCATCTATCACGCTTGCAGCCTCGAACTCATTATTTTGTTTGCATGTTTTTGTGGCCTTATGATAATTACATTTATATATGATCATTGATTCTGAAAAAAAGCCACAACGAATAGTTTAGATGTGGCTTATATTGTCATCCATGTTAGGAGGGGAGGGGGAAGTAACACCCTTAGTTCCTTGCTCTTTGTAATTATGTCAATGATATTCCGAACCCAACTTCTGACTCTATTTCATATTTCTCAGTATGCAGATGACTTGGCTGTCTGGTTGACAACCAAAAATATTTGAACAACCAGGAATTATTTACAATACTGCATAAATTTACTTCAACGTTGGTGCAGTAAGTGGAGAATTTCTCTTAACCCATGCAAGTCCCATTCTGCTGTTTTCACCAAAACGCCTTCTGGAATTTATTCCGCCTTTAGTTTTTAATTATGTTATTATCCCAAATTTTAATTCAGTAAATCAGTTTTTGGGTATCACTTTTGATGTAAGATTTACTTTTAAACTCCATTTTGAAAATGAATTTGATTAAAGAGCTGTGGGACTGCCGACAACCCAAGGCCTTCTCCCCCACCACTTTAATATTATATATTAGTCTAATTCGCTCACTCATTAATTATTTGTTTATTGTTGTTCATTTGTTTTCTAACAGTAATCGCCTGTTAGAAATATTCCCATGGATTTTCATTTTTTTATATATGATAGAGAACATTTTTAGAAACTAAAGTGGTGAAAAAACTAGGTTAATATCTTATTCCATTTAGAAGTTACAAAATATTTTTATTACTTTTGAATTTGGATGAAAGTGACTGATTGGCAACTTCTGTGATGTCATAGAGACAATTTCAACAGAACGTCTTTTGTATTTCCTATTAAAATGATTTGGATTTTTTTTTTCATTGCAAATGATGTACAACAAGTTATATATTCCACCCTATCTCTAATGAAGCAAAAATGCTGTTCGATAATGTAAAAAAAAAAGGATGATTAAATTTATAAGAAATACATAGAACTGTGCTGGAATTGCCTTGATGACATCACCAAGCTAAAGGACATACTCTGTATGTGGTGTTTTTAAGAGCTTTTTTTACGCTTTAGATTGTTATAACTTGTAAACGGAATAAGATATTTACATAGTTTTTTCACCACTTTGTTTCTACAAATTTTCTCCATCATATATGAAAAAAAGAAAATTCATGGAAATAATTGTTTAATCTTGAACAAATCCAAAATGATGCCCGTAAAATAATCTTTAAAGACTCCTTTGTGTTTTTGTAACCGTTTGGTGTCCCCTGGCTGCTGTCAGGTTTGTCTTTGTGTGGCCTTTAGCCCCTCTCTTCGTGCTTGTGCCTCAATCTTACTGTTTAATGTTCTTGTCTCTAAATGTTAGACTTTGCAGCATGGCCAGTGCTGTGGATTCAGTCTTAAAACTAAACAGTTTGGTTCATTCATTTAACAGAAGAAATAACAGTGAGCAAGTCAAAAGTGTCTTAAATAATTTTTCAATGTATATTTCAAGTACAAAATACCTTAAAATTGTCACTTGTCAAATTTGTCATTTTGTGCATAAAAAGGGTACTGTACTCTTCATATGTTAATACACATATAAAGGACTTGAAGGTTTATTAAGGTGCCACGTTCTTCTCTATTTCACCAGACTTATTGCCATATTTTTAAGTTCAATCTTCCGTAGCTCTGTAGGGATGTAACAATGTCCCTACTATTGTTCTTCAGAGTGTATCATATCGAAGAAGTGACACTTCCCTGGTCATATCAACTGATTCACCTCAATAGATATGCCCCACTGGATTTCTCAGTCAAAACAAATATCAGCTGTATTACTTTCACTCTCATTACAATATTTCTGATTTGAAACAAAATCAAATATCTTAATGATCAATACTTTGACATTCTAGTGTCCAGCCACAAGATGGACAAAGAGTTGTTGTTTTTCCTCGAAAGGATGATTTTGTAAATTTGCAAAAATGCCTAATTTTGTCCCCCACCAACAAAGTGCGGCCTGTTGACCTGATTTTTTGAAGGTATTTTCGAAACTCTCAAAAAGATGATGGAATACGATCTTTCCTCTTGACTTTGGTCGATACTGTGTAGGATGATCACTGTTGAATTGATTTTTCGAAAATTGTACATTTTCACATTGACTTTTGTAAACGCGGAATGTTTTTGTAAAAATAAGTCTTATTTAATGATTTGTAGAAAGAGTATTCAGCCCAGGTGCGTAGATGGCATTTAAGTTAGAAATTGCAATGTACTTTTCGTGATGGGAAAGAACTGCAGACAGGTAGAAATAAATTGCATTACAATATTTTATAAATTATGAAAAAAGCAAAAGGTTTCACCAAAATCCGTTGAAAATGGAACCTCTTACGGCATTTTGAATTGTAAGGCCTTATTTATGATGAAATACTGAGAATCATTAAACATGACAAAATCCGCATTGAAGTAAAAAGAAGAAGGTGGAGGTGGATTGGCCATGTGTTGCGCATGAGCACTATTAAGCACTTTTCCCAAAACCCTTTCTGATATCAAACCGCTTATCGCTTCCCTTGTTCGTGACCGCTGGCAAACCTCATGGAACTCCCAAATTGATAACAAACTCCACGTCATCCAGCCCACCATTCCAATCAAACCCACCATCAACAACCTCTCTCGTATCGACAACGTTTATATTACCTGTCTTAGAATAGGTCACACCCACCTCACTCACTCCCACCTCCATATTGGCTCTTCCAACCCCACTGCAACAATTGCCATAGCACCCTTATAATCCATCACGTTCTCCTTGCATGCCCCCTGTACAACCTTCCCAGAGCTTCCCTCGCTCCCCACAACTCAATTGCTGAGTTCTTCCAGAAAAATCCTCTGGCTAAAATTCTCTCCTTCCTTCATCATGCTTCCCTCTACAACCATATTTAATTCTCCTCTTCTACCCCCTCTCTCTATTTTGTTTTTGTTTCAAGCATGCACCTCCTCTCTCGATCACAGCTTTCTGACTTTTTGCTCTTTAATTTCTCTTATTCTCCCCGTTTCCTTTCCTTCCTACCTCTAGAATGATTTGACTCTCAGGCACAATTTGACCCTCGTTGCCGTGGTGCCGTTAAGCCCTCGTCAAACAAACAAACAAACAAACAAACTGTGTGAGAGCTATGACGTGGAAACCAGAGGGGAGAAGGAAAGTTGGTCATCATAGAACGACCTGGAGAAGGACAGTCGCGAAGGAGAAGAAAGTGATGGGATGGAGCTTGTGGACAGAAACCAGACAAGTTGCAACTAACAGAGTCCATTGGAGACAGTGCACTGCATCCTTAATGGGCCAGGGGGCCTGAAGAGACGAGGTGAGGTGGATTTATGATAAATTATGCAAATTCTTTTTCAATTTTGTGTCATATCTATCGCAACAAGAAACCCTATGAATTTCCTTCTGTACATTTTTTGGTTTTTAGCTCAATGAAGTTGAGGTTATAAAGTGGGAAGAATCTGTAAACTTTCTGTCTCCTGTCTTTGAAATGTATCTAGTCAGCAGTTCTTGGCCTGAAACTTATAAAATTTGGCAGTCTTGAAGAGCATGAACATATATGTTGAGGGTGTTTTTTTTTTTGATTAATGCTTGTTATCATTGCTATTTTCACAGACCTTCGTGGTGTAGTGGTTAGTGCTTTGTCCTCTCACCCGAATGTCCCTGGTTCAATTCCCGGTGGATCTGCAACCAATGAGTTCACAACTGGTTATCAAATGCCGTGGCCGTTTTGATATAATGTCTAGCACTGGATGCTCTCAGGATGTTAAACCTTGCTATGCTATGCTATACATTTTTCATGATATTTTCTACTGAAAATGTCCACTGTTATGTAATTTATTGCCTACAGCACACATACAGCTGAGTTCACACCAAGGAGGTACCACTTTCTTCACACTACAGTGTGGAAATTCTCCTGTTGTGTGTCCAGCAGGGGATACTTATCCCTGTTATTAACACCCTCACTCGTTATCTTTGCTGAGTGACTTTTCTTCATTGTTGCAATGTATTAATATGCAAGCTAATAGTTGGTGACACTTTTGCTTTTTGACTTGAAAAATTTCAAAATAAGTTTCTGTTCAACAATTTTAAATTAAGTTTCTTATGAAAAATCTGAGGAAGACCCCCCCCCCCACTACCATCCCCCATAAAGAAAGAAGACATGAGGCTTTCTTCTGGGAATTTGGAGCCCTCCCCCCCCCCCCCTCCTTTCCCCTCTCCATCTTCTGAGACAAATCAATTGAAAGAAAAGATATAGAAAGTATGACCAAGAGATGTCCGTGACCTCTGTGGTGTAGTAGTTAGTGCTTTGTCCTCTCACCCGCACATCCCGGGTTTGTATCTTGGTGGTTCTGCAACCAGTGAGTTCACAACTGGTCATCAATTGATATAATGTCCAGCACTGGATGCTTTTGGTACGTTAAACCTTGCTATGTTATCTCTAATGTTAGAGTATGACCAATGGGAGTCTTGCAAAGAATGAGATGCTTCATATAAGATACTATTAATCAGCCGTAGACCATAAATATATTATTTTCATGCAAAAACTTTACATAATCTAAATTAGTGAAAACGCCAACTCCCCATTTCATCTTCCTCTCTTGCACATTTTTCAGGGCCTTTTTGGTTCAGATGCAATAGCATCAGGAACCTATGCGGTCATGATGGTGTGTGTATATGTATGTGTGTGTTTGTGACGGCCAGCTCGTAAATTCGATATCTCAAGAACAGTACACTGGATTAATGTCATATGTGGTACACAGATAGCCCACAATCCGTAAATGTGCCCTATTGTTTTTGATGGTGATGTCATGCATATTGATTAGTAGGCGGAGCTTAATGTAAATATCTGGAAATGCTAATATTTTAACAACGACATGTCTGTTTTGTTTCATATTTGGCCTAATTATGATGTTAGATGGTGTGTACATGTTCACGACATAAAAATGTTGAATTTCAATTATGTACATAGTGGGCGGAGCTTAATATGATTTTGCTGAAAAGAGCTTGTAAACATGGTATCTCAAGAACGGTAAACTGGAGTATTGTCATGTGGTACACAGATAACCCATGGTCTGTAGATGTTTCATATTGTTTTTGATGATGATGTCATGTATTTTAATGAGTAGGCAGGGCTTAAAGTGAAAATCTTGAAATGTTCATTTTTTAATAACTGCATGTCTGTTTTGTTTCATGTTTGGTATGTTAGCTGGTGTGTACATGTTCATGATGTAAAAATGTTGAATTTCATTAATATACATAGTGGGCGGGGCTTAATATGATTTTGCTGAAAAGAGCTTGTAAACATGGTATTTCAAAAACAGTAAACTGGAATAATGTATTATATGGTACACAGATAGCCCATGGTCTGCAGATATGGTCTATTGTTTGTAGTGGTGATTTCATGCATGTTAATAAGTGGGCAGGCTTAAAGTAAAATTTTGAAAAAGTGATAAATGAGCAACTGTATATGTCCATTTTGCATCATATTGGGCATGATAATTTTGTTGGTTGTGTACATGCCTATGTTTTCAACAGGTGTCATTAATATGATATGCATGGTGGGTGTGGCTTAACATGAGAGTGCTAAATGATGTAAACACCAGAAACTATTTATCAGATTTATGCCGTATGTGGTACACAGAAGGGTCATGGTCTGTGCATATGTTCTAATGTTGCGATAGCGATGTCATGAATGCTAATGAGTATAGGTGGTGCATGCTGACAAATTTTTGCAATAGGATAAATGAGCAATCGTTTTTGCATCATACTTGCTTTGATAATGTTGTTAATTATTGTGCAAATGCTATTTTTGCCAACATTTGTATCGATCTGCATGGTGGATGTGGCTTATGATTAAATATGGAATGAATATTTTATGCTATGCAATTACTTGACAGTTAATACAAGTTTTGCAAATCAATCAGCTTATGAAATAGCATCGGAACCACGAAACCTTTTGGTTCTGGTTGAACACGCTGACTGGGAACCACACTCCCCCTCCCACTCTTTAAAGTCCCCCCCGCCCCCCTCCAGTTTGGTCCCTAATATAAGCAAACAAATTTAAGTGCACATTGTTTTTAAAAAGGAAGGAAACTTTCCGAAAATGGAAGAAAATATTCCTACAATTAAAAAAAAAAATCTGGAAATAAAAGAAATTTTCCTAAAATTGGCCACCTTGTAACCGGAAAATATCTTGGTCTTGACTTCCCCCCCCCCTCCCAAGCCCTGAGAGGAGAGGATACCCTTCTTATGCCCCTGTCTGCTTTCATTCGTTCTTGCTTATAAGAGTTAAAGGAAATTTATCCCCAAGATCCTACTAGACCCATATATGAATTTATACAAAAATGAAAACACCAACAAGAAACGTTACAATCTTGAGTGAAATACAACCCCCTCCTTTTCCCTCACAAAAAAATATATATATATATAAATTTGGCTTTACTAAACTAAATAATTTGGGATCAGAGAAGGGGGAGGGGGGGTATATTACGATCAAAAAATGAAAACTGATATTTTTGTGATAAAGTTGAGCTTCGTTATCATCATCATTGATGTTCCAATCCTCAACCAACTTTATTTGAATGGGAGCAGTTGAACATAAAAAGTTTTGAATCTCAATCAAAATTTGGGAAGAGAAAACAGTCTGATGATTTTTAGTGACTGTAATTTAGAACAAAAACAAATAATTAGAAGAGGGAAGAAAGAAAAATTGAGCTGTCTCTCTCTTTCACTACTTTTGAATACATTAAGAATCTTCAAACTTTGATTTGCCATAACACAGACACTACAGGTGATGTTGACGTAAGTTAAAGACTGTTCTGTACAGAATTTTAAATTCTTTCTGGTGCATATAAAATCTCTACCTGCCTGTATAGACCTTTTCAAATCTGAATCTGCAATTTCCTAATAACTAATTTAAAGGAGCACTAGACCGAAAATTGAGGGCGTATTTTTAGGGGGTCCCCAAAAAATTAAAATGCTTATCTAGCACTTAACGGTATAGCTAATTTCTGGTTAAAATTAATATTCTTGTAACCTTTGCCTTCACGACATCTGTGGACTATGGAGGCATGAAGTTTTTCAATCATTTGTGGATGATATATCTGTGAAATTTGCAAAAGCAAGTGTCCTCACTTTTCGATCTAGTGCTCCTTTGAATAATGTCACATGGCCGAGATTCTCATGTCCATAATGGGCCAATCGTATACTGGAGGAATCTTATTGACCAATAAGATACTGGAGGAATCTTGGCCGTCTGCATGGTATAGGAGCAAGTGTATGAAAAAATGTTCTTAAGCGCATGTATCATACGCGCGTTTAATATACATGAAGGAAATATGCATGCGTATTGCTGCTTACATTTTTTTCCTCAAACCTGAACCTGATTGGTTGAAAAACAAAAGGAAAAGTTTCCCCAGCATTTGATTGGTCAAAGTACTAAAGAAATCACCTTCGGCTAAACTCGGTTTGAAAAGGTCTATACCATTAAGGACCAGGCAGTTGTTCCCAAATGACATCTCCTTGGTATAGATGGCTGATCCTAAGAATAGTTCACATATCACCCTATTGATACTTGTCTCAAGTCAGTCCAACCCTCTCCATACTCAAGTGGTCAACAGTGTCCAAAGCCCTCAGAATTCCATGTCCACTCCAGTGAAGCTAACATGATTGGCAGTCGAAACAATGTATATTGTCCTTTTCTTTATCCAAAGTCCGAGATATTTGCAAATAATTCTAGTGTTTGGTTTTGAAGTAATTCAGATCCATAATGCCTTGTCAGGAGATTTGTTTGGTCAACATTTGGAGCCAGAGCAGAAGCTACAAGTTGCTCACTGTCTGTCTGTGGATTTATAAGTTCACTTAGCTATAGTAATCCAATGAAATTAGAGTATTTATTTTTCAAATATTTGCAGCCAAACTAGTGTAAGAAGTGCAGTATTACTTGCAAAATAACAAATATACACTTTTGGAATCGGATACCAGAGGACATTGAATATCTGGTAAACATGCAATGGTCAATATATTGTGGTTTATTTTGAATGAAACTAGGGCATATGATTTGAGAATGGTGGTTTTATTCAGATAGAATTCTTCACAATTTTCTTAGGATATATTTTTTGTAGGCTTATCCACCAAATTGGTAAGTCTTTCAATTTTTTAGAATTCTTTAGAATGTCATACTTGTATCATAAGTGTGATATCATTTGCCAGTCGTCATAGATGGGGTATCAATATCATTCAGCAGTTTCATTTTCAATCCTCAGTATCAATTTCATTCGTCAGTATCAAATTAATTCGTCAGTATCATATTCATTCCTCAGTATCAAATTCATGCGCCAGTATCAAATTCATTCATCAGTATCAAATGCATTCATCAGTATCAAATTCATTCGTCAGTATCAAATTCATTCATCAGTATCAAATGCATTTGCTAGTACCAAATTCATTCATCAGTATCAAACTCATTCATCAGTAGCAAATTCATTCATCAGTATCAAATTCATTCATCAGTATCAAATGCATTCGCCAGTATCAAATTCATTCGTCAGGATCAAATTCATTTGTCAGTATCAAATTCATTCGTCAGTATCAAATTCATTCGTCAGTATCAAATTTATTCATCAGTATCAAATTCAATTTATCAGTATCAAATTCATGCGCCAGTATCGAATTCATTCATCAGTATCAAATTCATTCATCAGTATCAAATTCATTCATCAGTATCAAATGCATTCGCCAGTATCAAATTCATTCGTCAGTATCAAATTCATTTGTCAGTATCAAATTCATTTGTCAGTATCAAATTTATTTGTCAGTATCAAATTCATTCGTCAGTATCAGATTCATTCTTCACCATCAAATTCATTCGTCACCATCAAATTCATTTGTCAGTATTAAATTCATTCGTCAGTATCAAATTCATTCGTCAGTAATAAATTCATTTGTTATAAATTTGATAACTGTAATTCATTTTTTTTTTAAATTTCGGACCTGTGTTAATTTTTGACTCAAACAGTGCTCAATATTGCTTAAAGTTTTTTTCTTTATGATAAACTTATAGTCAGAATTTGAAGAAGAAAAAAAAAACGGAAAAGGAAATTCAACAGTTGGTAATTTTCTATTTTTTACCCCCCTGGAAAAGGTCTACTAATGATGCCACTAATAAATGAAAGCAGGAATTTTTCCAGTGGCAAGACATAAGTTATGTGGGAGGGCAATTGTAAGGTATGGGTGAGAAGCTCATCCCCACCCCCACCCCTGCACCAGTTTGTATGGGTAAATTACAAAAGGGATAAACTTTCTTTTGTTCACAGACAATTTGTCTGAACTTTCTCATGGAAATCAGAAATTGGGTATCTAAAACACCCCTGCTGTGATTGAGACCTATTCTCACAAATACGCCACTGCTCAAATCATCTCCAAATTTGCCTTAAGCTGTGCATCAAAACACAAAACTTGACAAATTAGTTTTCATCCAAAATTAGTCCATCTTTTGCTCCCTTCAAAGAGCGGCTAAGAGGAAATGATGTCACCATCTGTCAGCACCCTGTCCTCTGTCATTGGTAACAGAAATTATGTTATTCCACCAATACCCTAGTGGAATACTCGTTGAGGTGATGACAGTCACAATGTGTTTGTCTGTACCACCTGTAGGTACCATTTTAGTGCTAGGGTTGGTTTTAATTGCTTTTGCTGATGTCACAAAGATGTTATTGGGGGTAAACTTTTTATTTCTTCCTAAATGGCACTTCCCTGATTTGTCCATGCTGGCGAAGTTATATGCTGACAGAATATGCCTGTAGTATGTCAGATTTATGTCATAAATGTTATTCTGAAATAATACCGCAGGTAGCTATCTTTTTCAGGAGCGAAGACAAAGAACTGGTCTATGAATTTGTTCGTTGTGTTTTTGGCAGAGAATGAGGAGAAATTAATCTGTTGCTTCACTTTGATGGTGGTGCCTACAGGGGGGAGCAAGCTCTTTATAACGAATCTGTTTTAATCAGTTTGAGAGTGATAGGAAAATTGCTTTGGTTGAGTAACCTATGAAAATGGGAGGCTTAGCCCATTAAAGATTTATGGATGGGTAACAGCTTATCTTAATTGGAAGAAAATATGCTATTAACTATGAAAATATGCTGTAAACCATGAAAATATGCTATAAACCATGAAAATATGCTATAAACCATGAAAATATGCTATAGACTAAGAAAATATGCTACAAACCATGAAAATATGCTACAAACCATGAAAATATGCTACAAACTATGAAAATATGCTACAAACCATTAAGATATGCTGTAAACCATGAAAATATGCTATAGACCATGAAAATATGCTATAAACCATGAAAATTTGCTACAAACCATGAAAATATGCTACAAACCATGAAAATATGCTGTAAACCATAAAGATACGCTATAAACCATGAAAATATGCTACAAACCATACAATTATGCTACAAACCATGAAAATATGCTAAAAACCATAAAAAATATGCTATAAACCATGAAAATATGCTGTAAACCATAAAAATATGCTATAAACCATGAAAATATGCTATAAACCATGAAAATATGCTATAAACTAAGAAAATATGCTACAAACCATAAAAATATGCTACAAACTATGAAAGTATGCTGTACACCATGAAAATATGCTGTAAACCATACAAATATGCTATAAACCATACAAATATGCTACAAACTATAAAAGTATGCTGTACACCATAAAAATATGCCATAAAACATGAAAATATGCTGTAAACCATAAAAGTATGCTACAAACCATGAAAATATGCTGTAAACCATCAAAATATGCTACAAACCATGAAAATATGCAACAAACCATGAAAATATGCTGAAACCATGAAAATATGCTATAAACCATGAAAATATGCTTCAAACCATGAAAATATGCTTCAAACCATGAAAATATGTTATAAACCATGAAAATATGCTATAAACCATGAAAATATGCTGTAAACCTTGAAAATATGCTATAAACCATAAAAATTTGCTATAAACCATGAAAATATGTTGTAAGCCATGAAAATATGCTGTAAACCATGAAAATATGCTATAAATCAAGAAAATATGCTTATAAACCATGAAAATATGCTATAAACCATGAAAATATGTTACAAACCATGAAAATATGCTACAAACCATGAAAATAGGCCATAAACCATTGAAATAGGCTATAAACCATGAAAATATGCTTATAAACCAAGAAAATAGGCTATAAACTATGAAAGTAGGCTATTAATCATGAAAATATGCTATACACCATGAAAATACGCTATAAACCATGAAAATAACTCCCAAAAAATCATTAAAATTGGTTAAAAATTGACCATTTTACAACATTTTCAAACTTGATACTTTATTATAACAAATTATTGAAATTTTGAGACAGCAAAATGGGAAAACTAATGAATTTCTATATGTTAACTTATTGTTTTCCAATCCTTCACCAATGTTATTTAAGTGGGAGCGAAGAGGTTTGGAATCTACCCCAATCAATATTTAGTCTGAGAATGTGACTGAAATTTAGGACAAAAATGTTAAAGAATGAAAGGTTTTGAGCATGTTCTCTCTTTCATACATCGCAACTTTTACATTCAAAATTCTTCAAACTTTGATTAGCCACAACTAACTTTGAAATTACAGGTGCTTAATTGTGACATAATTGAAAGACTATTCTGTTCAGAATAATATGCACTTCCTATCTCACCCCCTCCCCATCCCCACCCCTCCCCACCCCCTCTCTCTTCCTGCTAAATATAAAATCTCTATCTGTTCATATACCTTTAAGAAATGATAAAGTGGCGGATAATAGCAATACAAGTTCCAGCATCTATTTGACCATTCTCTGACCATAACTGTGTTGTGACCCCTCTATGTATTCATGTGCGTAAAAAACATGGTATGGAATGTATTAACTATGTACATTTGAAAGTAGTAATGTCCTTTGCTTTAAAGCAAGAGGTGAATAACTACCAATTAACATTTTACCAGGGCCGTATTATTGGTGGGTTGATGGTCTATAATGGTGCGGCGGAGTTCGAGGATCAGAGGGTGAAGCCCCCTGAAGTCTTCGCATTGTCATAATCCCGGCGCAAAAGTGGTGCTGCAAGTACTGCACCGGCTCTGATGTGCCTGCATTAGGGTCAAGTGATTATGGTCATTGCAAAAGGTAAGAGCACCGGCATTTATTTGACCAGTCAGTGACAGTAGCCGTGTTGTGACCTCCTTCCATGGGTTGAAAACATATGGCACAGAATGTAACAACTGGTTACATTCGTGAGTGATATAATAATGCCCTTGGCTTTACACCAAGAGGTGAATGGACCAGTATCCATTTGACCAGTCACTGACCATAGCCATGTTGTGACCCCATCCTTGATATTCATGTGGGTAGAAAACATGGTATGGAATGTATCAACTATTTACATTTGGGAGTGACAATGCCCTTCACTTTATATCAAAAGGTGAATGCACCAGCATACATTTGACCATTGACTGATGCCATTCCTTGGAACCCGCTATCACAATTATGATCGCACAGCCAAACAATAGCAAACATACTGAGAAATTAAAAACAAAACTAAAGTCATGCTGACCATGGGGTTTATCACCCTTATATTTGTGTTTGGACCGTCCACTCCAGGACCTCCTGCCCATGACATCCCATGTTGACCATTATGCTTCCCATGGTGCAACTCTCTGGCCTATCACACCATAGCTGTGAAATAGATCGGTGAAAGCATCTGCATTCACCATTTCAACTTTCTGTAAACAGCAAGAGGTTGCCATTTTTAATTTTAAGGTCAAGATAATTGGTCAGATTAAGCTGCTAACCAACAAATAATTTACGTGTGAACATCATACTAAATACTAATTATCTCTGGTAGGTCGTTTTTTGTACTTTTTTTTTTTTTTTGATTGGAAATTCTCACTTCTTGAGGTTATACCTCATCCTTTATGTACAGGGATGGAAACAAAAAAATCATGTTTGAATGAATTTCCAACAAATAATAAGAATGTAATGATTACAGGTTTCAGAGTTTTGAACTTGGCTCAAAGGTCTAGTGATGTGTGGATATATAACAATAGCTAAATTGCTAAATATTATGAACAAATCAGTATAGAAATATCACAACAGAAATCACAATTTATTTGAAATTGGTCTTTCAACAAATATTCAGAAATCACAATTTAAACTTTGAATCAAAGCGCTTGGTCACTGTCTTTCATCACAAATAAACACATTGCCCTCAGGCCATTTTGGACTGAAGCAATGATAAAGTGTCTTGCTCAACACAACACACTGGCCTGGCCGGGAATCGAACCCAGTACCTTCCACACAAATATAAAATATAAGTATATATCATTGGCTTTTTGTTTGCCACGATTTTATGTGGGACTAAGAGGTTTATTCTATTAGGGGCCTACTCAGTGGGATGTGCTGCTTACATACATATATGTATGATAAAAGGGGGCATGTAACATATTTGTTCCCAGGCCCCTTTTGGCTCTGGATAACCCTATTTGCGACCTATAGGCATACAGGTTCCACATTACATTTCTAGGGGGACAAGCTTGAATCTTGCCAAATTTGTCAGATTTTCATTTAATTTTGGTACAAGAATTCACTTGCATCTTATTTTGGTGTCCTGTCTTTTCTGACCCACCAAACTTTTGTGACATCACATGAAGAAAGCCTAGGAATTTTCCTATGTTAACTTATTGTTTTTTAATATTATTTGAATGGGAGCAGTTGAAGATGGCGAAGAGCTTTTGATTCTCCATCTGACCCGAATCAAAATTTGGTAGGAGAAAACTGGTGATTTTCAGTGACTTTAATTTAGGACAGAAATTGATAGAATTGTATTAAAGATTTTAAACTGTTCTCTCTCTCTCTCTCTCACATGTCTCATACATGTACATCACAACTTGTGCATACATTCAGATCTCTTCAAACTTTGACATGATTTAAAGACCATATTCTGTTTAGAATTCAAAGATCTTTCTGGTGAATCATGAAATCCCTATCTGTCCATAGTAACCTTCAACAAAGCAATGTTTACTCTGTCAGTTATATTCTCCCAAGTCCAATTTTAACATTGATGTTTTTCTTTTGTCCACTAGGAGAGAAAAACAATAGTTGCGTTATGATATAAACAGAATATGTTTAAAACATTTTAGTTGCCATTGAAGCTCACCTAGATAGTATAGTCATGTGATGCTCCAGCCTCGACGATCGGATTTAATCAATTCACCGTCTATCATTTTGAAGAAATTTTAACGATGGAAAAACTTGACCAAAGCACCCAAGGAGAGCCACCATGCTGATGGGGGTTAAGGTGGAACAAATTATTTTACCACAAATTTCGGATCAAAGAAAAAAAGTTGAAATTGCTTGAGGTGGTTGCCAGGACAACAACAAAAAAATTATCTCTTTTTGGTGGTAAAACGTATTACCGCTTCTTCAGGGGTTTGGAGTTATTTACAAATATTTTCAAGATGACCAGAAAATATTGTTGTTGTATGCTGCAAGCTATGTTTAGGTCTCATGGGATGGGTGAACTGAGTGTTGCATTGATGTATTTTTTTTTCTGGTAGTGTCGTTGTGTAATTTCATGTTAGTTGCCCACTCGATCCACACCGGAACTTAAAATCAAGTGTTTGAATGTGTATGAATGAATACCAAGCTTTTTATCCAGATTTTTAAAAATTAGAAAAACATATGCGAGATTACGCCGAGATATATGGCTGAAGGGCACTCATACAGGGGAATTGGGAGAGATGTAGACAGTGGCATGACTAAGGGGGCTTACAGGGATATTATTCCTCCGAAGTTTTCATTTCCTCCCCCATGTATGTATCCACCTCCCCCCCCCCCTCCCCCCATCCCATACACATATATGCTTCATTCACAACAAAGATATTGACTTTTTACTATGACTGAGATGCTGGAGGTCCCAGTTTCGAGTCCAAAGGTGATTTAACCAGTGATTTTTCCACAGATATACAGAATAATGTATGCTGACATCAAGCGCAGAGGTTTGCCTTCTGCATCACACCTCCTCCACCGACCTTTGTGAAAAGTGGCCAACATTGAATGGTTGGTTGGCACTCACCATCCTTCGGATGGGATGTAAAGCCATCGGTCCCGATGGTCAGAGTTTCACCTCCTGCCTGGTTCTCTAAACACTTCTCGAAAAGAGCAGGGTGTTAACCTGGTGTTCATCTACTTTCCACCCTTGCAAATTTATCGGGTACACACTGGAAACGAGTCATTGTGACTCGCGTGTGCTGGCATATGCCTAAAAGTGAAATACATACAATAAAATACATCTATAGTTTATGAGTTTGCTCGTTTTTGTGCAAGTAAATTGTCCACAGATGTTTAAGATGTTAATCTTCCATTTTGTTTTGAAAGTAGCTTACCAAACTGGTTAAAGAAAATGGTACATATGTACTACAATAAAATAAATAAATTTGATGAATTGTATATTATTTCATTAATGTTAAACCACTTTTCATTTATATTTGTTTTTCAATTGAACCAATTTTTTTTTATTGAAGTCAGTTTTAGTCACTTTTAGCTATTATACAATTTTTCCATTTCAGAAAAGAATATGAAACACAAATATTCATTGGAACAAAATATTCATTGGAAAAATGCATGAAAAATGAAAAATTATGTTGACAGACTTTTTGAGTTTTTGAGACTGAGGCACCATCAAACATCAAGATTATCTAAGGGGCCCAAGCTCACAACAATCATGGGGCTCAAAGAAGAGGGGTGGGGGCGGGGGGTTTTCTCTTGAAGAGTGCACTATATCGAGAGAAATCAAACAAAAAGGGTGTAAAAATAAGGGAGTATACATTTGTTGCTCCATTCCTTTAATGGAAGTGTCAGAACCCCTCTAAGCCATGGCTGCATACCAGGGGCAGCCCCTGGCACCCCTTTCACTTAATAACACACCTCAAATCTGCAAAGGAGTCCATCTCCTCCGAGTCCTGTTCCAGTAACATTTAAACATGAGATGTAATAGCTAGTGTGTTTAACCATTACAACATTACTGAATTGAATCATGGAGCTGATACCAACAGGTGAGGAAACTTAATCTTCGTCAAATAAATTAAGTTACAAAAGCCTTGATACTCCGAAAAATTCTTTGTGTGTGTGGTTTGAACTGTTTTATGACATGAATTATGATAATTTGTGTATGACATGTTTTCTACCCAGGGGGCATTTATCATTCTACATGCAAAAGCAAAGTGGTGTGACCTTTGACATGCTTGTGCCAAAGTTTTGTATCCATTTCATCACACCCTGTTTTATTGCAATGCCCAATTGTTTTTAGATAAATTTGTCAAATTTATCAAACGCCATAAAAACTAGGCCTGTATCAGTTTGAAACTTAATCGCTGTTTGTAACAGTTGCATGACAAATACCATTTTAATTTAAAAATTGGAATCAAAAATAGAGTTTTCCATCTTTTTTTTTGTTTGTTTTTTGGAAGGGACTGTAACTTTGTGACAGGTGGTAATTAGATTGAATTTAAGCATGAACTTTTGATGTAACTATTTTAAAAGTGCAATGGTATATTATTTTTTGTGATAGGAAGTATAGTTTTAATGTTTAGTGTCATCAGTATTTCAGTACCATGTGCTTTTTATCTTTAGGAAATCAATTGACTGTTATAATCTACTCTTTAATTACTATTCCTAGTTCAGTTTGTTTTAGTTCAAACTAGATTATTGTTTGTTTGATTTTTTTTGAGTCCCAGTTACTTGAAATTAACCAAGATTGTCATATATTTAGGTCTAGATTTTGGTATTGAAATATGAACTGTTATGGTTCGACTGGTATGCCACTGGTCACTAATCCATCACGTTTTCCTTGCTTGCCCCCTGTACAACCTTCCCAGAGCTTCCCTCGCTCCCACAACTCAATTGCTGTGTTCTTCCAGAAAAATCCTGCGGATAAAATGATCTCCTTCCTTCATCATGCTTTCCTCTACAACCATATTTCATTCTCCTCTTTCACCCCCTCTCTCTACTTTGTATTTGTTTCAACCATGCACCTCCTCTCTCGATCACAGCTTTCTGACGTTTCATTCTTTAATTTGTCTCATTTCCCCCTGTTTCCTTTCCTTTCTACTTGAATGATCTGACCTCTCAGGCACAATTTGACCCTCGTTGTCGTGGTGCCATTAAGCCCTCATCAAACAAACAAACCGATGTGTCAGGTGTCGGTGTCCGATTCGTTTTTTAACCAACTTTTCAGATTTTCTGTGTGTAAAAGCATGTAATATATATTGTTCCTACACTACTGACTTTTACTTTGTGCTTTAAATGGTTGTAGAAGTTTTCCATTTTAATTTTTTTAAAGGTGAAAGATTTTTTAGTATGATATAAAAATCAAGAATGCCAAGTAGTGACAAAAAGGTGTTAGGGTCTTTGCCATACTCTAAAACAATATCCAGGTGAGGAGACGACAATCTTCTCATGTGACCATCTCATTTCCAAAGAAATTATTTAAAGGAATATTCCCATGGATTTTGTACAACTTCATTTGAAAGAGCATAATTTTAGAGACAGTTTGGTACAAAAATCAGCTTGGTATCATATTCCAATCAGAAGATATTGAATTTTAAAGATTTCCAATTGCATTTTAAAGTTTTTGTACAGTATGATGAATTCGTGTTTGATGATATCAGAGGCAATTCTATTGCAAATGTTTATGTATTTCTTTGAATATTAATTGGTTGTTTCTGTATGATTAGAAACAGTTTTTCAAAAGTAATTGAAGTAGGGGATATTTGGCAATGTATATGAATACCTAACTTTCATCAATTTATTTTTCTAGCAGGTTTTACTAATAAAAAAGGATGATAGATTTTAATGAAATACATCAACTTTGTGGGAGAATGTGTTGCTGTGATGTCATATTGAGCCTTTTCCTATTTGTTTATTGACATCTTTTTTAACCTTAAAATTTGAATATTTTCTGGTAGGAATAACATATTAACATGATTTTTGTACTAAATTGTTTATACAATTGTTCTCTTTCTTATGAAAGGTTACTTTGAGAAGTTCTTAGTCATGCCTCACAAATTTTTCACGTATGCAATCCTCATATTTTGATCAGTCATCTAACTCAAATATGCTATTCACAAATTTAAAAGAAGGGTGTTGTCCCATCAATAAATACAAAGTGAACGCCGCCTTGCTAATAACGTCGCTTCCGGTTTTTGATTTTTTTTTTACTGATTGTGAAAAATCTGTGATATGTTATCGAAAGCATATGAATACCCCCATGTTCAATCCGGGAATCGATAACATTGCAAAATTGATTGCGATTGACAGGGAAAATCGGAAGTGAAGTTACCGGCACGGTGGCATTTATTTCTAAATATATTTATTATGGGACAATACCTTGTACTGTCATGGGCAGAATTTGCCCATGGGAGGCAAAGTCACAGAATGAAAATTGCCCACCCAAAGTGCACGGTCAAGGTTAAAATCATAGCTTCACACTAATATATACAAAATCACCATACAAAAGATATCAATATGGAAAAAAGTATGTGGGGGTGGGGGGAGGGAAATTGCACCCCCTGATTCTGCCTATGTTCTCAGTCATTCTGTGGTTTTTTGAATGCAAAAGGGGAAAGTTTATGTTTAAGCTGCCTAGGGGCATAGTGACTGGGGCAGCTTAAAAATCCAAGTCTGGAAATCTGTCTGGAAATTTTGGGTGATTTTCCATACACTGGGATAATTTCCTTGGCAACTTGATTGTATAACTTTCAAGATATAAACATTTTTGTGTAAATGAATTAGTTTCATGATTCACTGAGGCAATAAAATATCATGAACTAGGTTATTAACACACAAAATATTATATCAAAACACATTTTTTCATCTGAAAGAACTATTTATTATTAACGCCTATCCACAATGAACAGATATGCCAACACATGCAACTCGTAATTTGTAGGTCGTGAGAGACAGCTTTAAGCCCTACAATATTTTGTTTTACTTTACTTGTGGGATTTTTATTTGTTGGGTTGGTGGATTATGCCAGGTGGGTGTATAGGCCGATATGTAAGCACAAAAGAACATAAACCTAACTGTCAGTACCTACTGTATTAAGTTTTTCAGAATTCAAGACTATCCTACCGTTTAATTAAGGGGGGCACAGGGATTGCAGCTTCAGTAAGTTAAAATCTCTCATAAATGCATGCAGTGTGCTATGATATGCCATGCTGGTGGAGGGAAATATTCTTCCCGACATAGATTTAAAAAATATGCTACTAAGCACACAAATTTTTGCTATCAATATCCGACAAACCTGACGGATTTAAAAAAACAGGAGGTACACTGGTACAGGGGGTTTGAGAAAATGGGGCCATAGATTTTATCAAATATAGCCATAACCTGATGTGAAGAGAGTTTTCCTTGTATCAATAAATTACATCACATGTGCAGTCGCATAAGAATCGAGGGAAATTATTTTATTGGGGGCCATACCATTCCCCCCTCCCCTTCCCCCAATGTAATAAAGGTTTTTATTTTAAAGAATCAGATTTCAAGCATGGCTTCTTTCTTCCGGAAATCTTTAATTTTCGGGAAATCTACTCTTTAATTGCCATAAAATTTCCTTCATTTTCGTGAAATTTTCTTCAATTTTGATGTATTTCCTTTATTTTTGATAATTTTTCTTTAATCTTGCCAAATTTTTAATAATTTTATGGACCCCCCCTCACCCCTCACTTTACAAATAGTTTTTGGACTGATAAAAGGCTCATATATTTTTGTAGGTTTGTTGGGACAAATGATAAAATCCTCTAATGTCAAATATTTTCCTATGCCGATGATATGCAGTTGAACTTCAATGATCTCTTGTATGAAAGATGGGTTTCTCTTTTCACAAAGATAACTAAGAACAAACATTTTATGCTAATTCTGATCAAAATGTACCCCTCCAAATACCTAAAATTGCAGAGCTTCCGGGGGCTTTGCCTCCCGGACTCCCACCGGGACTTTGCCCCTGGACCCCACTAGGGGCCCTTGGGGTGAGCCTCTTGATCCCCATGCCGCTAAGCTTCGCACTACGCGCTCATACTGACGCCACTGGTGCCAGCTAACATACAATTTGTCAGGAATGACCACACACCCCTTAACCAGAGTACCCTAGCTACACCCCCTCCATTCCCCTCTTCCTGAAGCTGCCACTGTCCATCTACTTTTAATCAGTGTACTATATGTCAATGACAATATCTCACACATAAATGAAATGTAACAACACAACTATTTCATACTGGGCACATATACATGATAAAACCACAAAAATCAACGGAAAGTAATTATTGTCATTTTAGGAAATCCAATCACCTCATCAACTGCAGATAAAACAGACAAGCGCACATCTTTTGTGGTCAGACTCCCTGCTAAATCAATTGAGGGCCGACCATGATTGTAATTACCTCAATAACTTCCGATTAACCGTTTTTAATTCCAATTAATTTGTTGGCCCTTGTGATCTTTTTTGTTTGCTTCATCAAAGCCTAGCAACATCCAGTAGAGTAATGTACTTAAGTTCACACTAAAGTTATTCTGTGTTTAAAATAATGTTTACTTTAGAAAAAAATCTTTTGCCAATTTTTGTAGAGAAAACCACATGGTAATATTGCAGTTAGTGTTTGCCCTACTTACATTTTTATGTGTTAAGTTGAGACAGGGTCACATTTTATGAAAAATTTGTTTAAACTATGAAATATTTGTATTTTTATGTCTGGTACCGCACAAGATAAAGGAGATCATTTGATCATTAGTATAGCAAACATTCTTAAGTGGGTTGATTTCTTTCAAAAATGTATTTTATTAGGTTGTAGTATTTCTGGAACAGGAACAGGGGTAGCACCATTGTGGGCCAGGGATACAACCTCCCCATGTATTAGTAATAGTGGGGGTGGGGGTGGTAGTTTTGTATTTTCTTTATTTATTTATTTTTGATTATTATTATTTATTTATTTATTTATTTTTTTATTATTTTTATTATTATTATTATTATTATTATTATTATTATTATTATTATTATTATTATTATCATTATCATTATCATTATCATTATTATTATTATCATTATCATTATTATTATTATTATTATTATTATCATCATCATTATTATCATTATTACATTACTTATAAAGCGCAAGTACTATCAAACATATTCAAATCGCTGTACATAGAAAATAAAGGTAATATGAAAGGATTGGAACTGCAAAATATAAATACATGAATAACCTAAAATACCTGTATACAATAAAGATAACGACAATAAATTTAAATTACAAAGTAAAGATGTAAAAAGCAAAATAAAATGATAAAACATTGTTTGAAAAATGTAAAATGAGCTTAAAACCCTAAAATTATCAAATTTGTATGTAAGTAAGTAACATATTTTGGCATATTTCATCCCCTATAGGGGAGGCTACACCTCCTGTCTGGGAAATCTTACCACCAACCCTGACCTGGGAGCTGTTGCTGTAGCAGTGTCTTATTATAGTGCATAATATGAATGTGTATAAGGAATTACTGCAGCGGTGTATGGTTGGCCATGTGGGTCATAAGGTCTCCTAATGTTACGCCAAAGAAAAATCAATTCTTATGTCGTAACAATCATTCCTTACGTCGTCGTAACAATTTCATTTCATACGTCTAAAATGGGTTGCTAATTGGATGTTTTTTTTAGGTGTAAGAATAGACATAAATTTACGTGTCAAAACTCATTTTTAGACGTATTATTGTACGTCTAAGAAAAATCAATTCTTACGTCGTAACAATCATTTCTTATGTCGTAACAGTTTCATTGCATACGTCTAAAGCTGATTGGCTGTTTCCTTTAGATGTGAGATTAGAAAATAAGTTTTCACGCGTAAAATTGTATCTTTTCGTACGCCTAAAGGAAACAGCCAATTAGTGACCCGTTTTAGACATATGAAATGGAATTATTACGACGTAAGAATTGATTTTTCTTAGGCGTAATATTTGAAAATGTTATGACCCGCATGGCCAACCATAGAGGTGGGCCAAAGACAGAGCAGGACTGAAGTGGGAGGGGTAGATTTAAGCATGTTGAGGAGATGGCATAGCTTGTGAATTAGAGAGGGTGTAAACTGAAATATACAAGGGGCATCATGAAGTTATAGGAGGCAAAATATCTTCAATAATACCTTTCCAGCATGGAATCAAATTGGCTAAGTTACCGAGGATATGGATCAACAGGTTCTTCAGTTCAGTGCTAATTTATTTCAGGCTGATTTCCTCCATTTATGGTTATGAAAGTAATCATCGGGTATGGTGAAGCATAATGGAAATATGTGGGCCATACTTATCCTTCACAAAGAGAAGGATGTGGCCCATACTTATCCTTCACAAAGTGGGGGATGTGGGCCATACTTATCCTTCACAAAGTGGGGGATGTGGCCATACTTATCCTTCACAAAGTGGGGGATGTGGCCATACTTATCCTTCACAAAGTGGGGGATGTGGCCATACTTATCCTTCACAAAGTGGGGGATGTGGCCATACTTATCCTTCACAAAGTGGGGGATGAGGACCATACTTATCCTTCACAAAGTGGGGGACGTGGGCCATACTTATCCTTCACAAAGAGAAAGATGTGGCCATACTTATCCTTCACAAAGTGGGGGATGTGGGCGATACTTATCCTTCACAAAGTGGGGGATGTGGCCATACTTATCCTTCACAAAGTGGGGGATGTGGCCATACTTATCCTTCACAAAGTGGGGGATGTGGCCATACTTATCCTTCACAAAGAGAAAGATGTGGGCCATACTTATCCTTTACAAAGTGGGAGATGTGGCCATACTTATCCTTTACAAAGAGAAAGATGTGGGCCATACTTATCCTTCACAAAGTGGGGATGTGGGCCATACTTATCCTTCACAAAGTGGGGGACGTGGGCCATACTTATCCTTCACAAAGTAGGGGGCATGGGCCATACTTATCCTTCACAAAGTAAGGGACGTGGGCCATACTTATCCTTCACAAAGTAGGGGATGTGGGCCATACTTATCCTTCACAAAGTAGGGGACAATGTTTTCAAAAAATGTTTTAATTTTGCCAGAAAGTGGGGACGACGACAAGTCCCCCGGCTTCCCAGGAATTAATTATTGCCCTGCCTGTCTCAGGCAGGCATGTGAGACTTTAGCTATTTTTCAAGCTAATTGCACCTATTTTCTGCATAATTAACATAATTTAGCTATTCTTATGAAAATATTGATCAATTTCAGCTACTTTTATAAATCATCACTCACATGTCTGAGTCTGGAAGTGGAAGTTTAGTGCCTAGAACTGTGGCAGATCTAGGATTTTTTCATTGGGGAGGCAGCATTTGACCTCTTAAATTTGACTCCCCATCCCCCACCCCACCACACCACACTTAAATCAGTCACTGGCCCAGAGGCCAATTTGCCACCCTCATGGTTGTACTGATCACCATTAAACATCTTAACATTTTCATTTTATGCTGGCATTAGAATATTGGTGTTGGGCAGGTGAAGATGGCGGAGTCTTGGATGGATCGCCCTAGGGACAGGGTGGAAATTGCCACCCCAAAGATTTGCAGAAGAAGTATTGTGTTTCTTTGTAATAAAGAAGACAGGCATACTTGAATTATTTTAATGGAAGGGTGTTCATTTACCTCCCAACCATGTTTTGTCCCTCCATCTAAATCTTTTACATCCACCTGGGGGCATAAGAATGTTACTGTAGCTGTATCACATAGGGTGACAAATATTACATATCAACTATGCAACCAAAGAAGAAAAAAAATGCTCACAGAGCATTTTTGTTTTTATAAGGAGGTGGGGCGCATTATTATAGTGGATATTCTTCTCTCCCCTACCCCACTTCATACCCTTGTCACCGTAGCACTGTTCATGTGATAATTGTTGTATAATAACAAATATTGCACATGTTAACTTTTCTGTAGCAATCATGTTGAAAGGGTATTGTTTGCTTTAATCTGAATTAACTTTTTTTTTTTCTTTCTTCTTTTCAAATCAATATTATTTGAGTTTCTTCAATTTTAGATTCTCTCTTTGTAAAAATAGTTTTTCAACTGATGTATTGAAATGCATTTTAAGTTGTGTCCTTGTATCAGAATAATCTGAAGGTTGTTGAAAGCCAAAAAGTACAGCTTGAGGAAGTTGTTAAAATTAATTTAATAATTCCCCATGGGCAACAATAAAAGTTGTTCATATCACTACAACAAAGCATAGTTATATCCCTCACAGCCAGTCCAGTCAATGTCTCCAAGGTTCTGCTCCCTAACCATAATAGTTTCTCCCACTGGAGCAGTAAGAACTTGCAATTTGTCATCCTTTCCTACAAACTTTATCAAAACCAGGTGTCACGACCCATCACACTTATCACCATAAATAAAGAAAGTAGCTGTTCCTTATTTGGATAAAAAGGTGGAGCTTTTCCCCTCAATTGACTACAAGAAAAACTATCTGACAGCAGTTGCTAAGGCGTTGCTAAGCATCCACAACCCCAAAAAAAGAAATCTAAACTCCATATTAAGAGTTAAAGGTGTGAATAAGTTGAAAGTGGAAAGGGATAGAATTTCAATTGGATGTTAGCAAATGTCAGTCAAAATTCCTCCAAGTAGGATTCATCTATTCTCCCAGTAGGGGGTTAAAAACTTTTTTGAGCAAGACAAAATAAAAAAAGTGCAAAGGAAGAAAAGAGCAGGCTTTGTGAATGAGGTTATTTTCTGTGTACATACCAATTGAGGCAGAACTCTTTTGACTGTTCAGAGGATTACAAGTTGTTCAAGTTATTTGTTAACAAGAACAAACAGTTTGATTTTTTTCATAGGGCCCTTAAACTACCAAATATTGAACTTACTAAACAAGCTCTTCGGTCTACCAGAAACTAGAGTCATTCATAGCTTGATCAAAGTGTTTTTAACAGAGGAATTCATTCAGGAGATATTCGTACTGGAAAAGCATCATCCTTTTTGACAAAAATCTTCTTTTTTTTAAAGCTTCCTAAAATTAATGGATTAAATCTTCTGAGGAGAAAAGTTTTAACTTCAACAATTCTTAGAAATATTTCAAGAAAATTTTCTCTCAATTTCTTGGCTAAATTTTCTTCCAGAGATATCTAATAATGTTTCAGTGCTTACGGATATATCTTCCACAATAGCTTCTACAAAAGTTAAAGTCAGAATATAATATCCATTTTCTTCTGTTTCTGAAACTGGACTAAGAGAATAAACCATCTCTCATGAGAATCACTTTGTTTATAAAAATTGACGTGCTCAAGTTGCGCCAGAAGTCAAGAATTTGTAATTATTTCCTGAGTTCCATCATCACGTTCGCCACACTGGTGGTAATCGGAAATTGATAACTCCTGGACCACATTTACTTAATCCTTGTGTATATTTTCTTTGGAAAACAGGGGACTCAGGAAAGACATGATAATGGAGTTTCAAAAGAGAACAGTATGTTTGAGAACGATTCTTGGATTTTTCTTGGTATTTTTGCACATTGCTAAAGCAGATGAAGGCAAGTATCATATTTATTTTGTTATCAAAGATTTATTGAGAACTTTGTTCTTTCAGAAAATATATATATATATATATATATATTTTCCTACAGGATGTTACATGTTTGTGTAGGATTAGGGAAGTGTTACTTTGAAAATTGCACTTCTCTAATATGGCACAGGAAATTCTCTTCTGAATAAGTGTTGTTAGGAAACCCAGAAATAAACGAGTTTATTTCATTGCCAAGCATAGAACTAGATAAAACAAAATTTCTTTGTCATAATTTTTTTTTTTTAACAATTGTGGTTTGTCTTTGAGTTTAATCAGAGAGTTGACAACTCCCTGGTTCAATTAATTGGAATTGCATCATTCATGTTTGTAAAAAGTAAAACTAAAAGTAGAAAATAATATTTTTGAAATTTTTCCTTTATTCTATATCATATTATCAAGATATTTCCCATTGAAATATGAATTTATTTCAGCCCTTGAAGACTGTTAATCTTGCTGTGTTTTACCCCTCCCCCAATCAATTTCTAACATTTTAAAACAAATTTTTCTGCCTTAAGCCTCCACTTATTTTTTGTGTGTCCCAAGCTCCCTGGTTCCGCCGCCACAGCCCCCAACTCCACACACACACACATATTGTAAAGACTAATTACATATAATTATGGAATTAAATGCATGATATTTGTGTGTTTTAATATTTTTGGATGAAGAATTTCCTAATTTGTCCTGCTTTACTTTTCATGCCTTATTTGTCTTTCCATTTATAAGAATACCACACATGTTCTTAGGGGCATAGGGAAGGGTCACATCTAAGGGGGCCAAAAATACAAACATTTTCATGGTGGGAGGTGAAAAAATTGCACTGGTAATTAAGTTTCCATCAAAAGTTGCTGCTAATCAGGAAATCCCCTCCAATTTCCAGATTTCCTTCATTTTTGTAAAATTTTGTGGAAATTTTCTTTAATTTTCTAAATTTTGGCCAAAAAAATATTCAATAATTTTACCACATTTTTCAATTTTAATAATTTCTAATTTCACCTCCCAACTTGGCAAAAGTCATGCAATCAGGAAGTTTAAATCCACTCCCCCCCCCCCTCCCTATTCCCCATGCTTCCTGTGCCTCTGCAATTGTTTGTAAGTTGTAAGGAATGAAGTTAAAAAAATTACATCAAGATTTTAAGCTGTCTATTCAGTCATACATTAAAAATTAATATCAGTTAAAAACTTTGATCAACAAAAACTCAAAACTAATGCTATTTTCACAATTTTCAAAAGCGTACCCCACCAAGGTGGAATCCTCCCAGGTATCAGTTTTCCCCAGGAAATTTCCTTCATTTTCAGGCAATTTTCCTTTTTTTTGTTGAAAATTGTCGATTGTTTGCCAGTTTTCGGGAATTTTTCTTTAAAAAATAAACATTCTTCAAAAATTTATGCAACCGGGAAGCAGCTTAATCCTCTCAGGGTGGCAGTTTGGGGGATATTTTATGATGATTTGTCGGTATTAAAATCTTATATTTTACACCCCTCCCCCCTCCCCGCACCAGTCAAAATGGTCTGTTAACGCGTCTGCCCAGGGTGAAAAAAAGGCCTCTCAACAAATATAGCACCCTGTCCCTTTTCAAATCAAGCTAGGGGTCTCTAATGTTTTGACTTGAATATTGACTAAAATTTTGGTCACTATTTCATTAATCCTCTCTGAGTCTAAATGTACATACACCAGTTTTCACCACGCTATTGCAAACATATGCAGCTGTAAGACATTTTAGTTGGAAGGGCAAAACGTGATTGGGGTCAAAATATAAACATTTATTTAATTATACATATAATTCAAGTATGTTTGTATTCTTTATTTTACAAAAAAATGCTGATCAGCAAATCTTTGGGGGTGGGGGAAGTGTGCCACCTTGTAGCTATGGCGAGTTTTCTATAGGCTATTTTTAAACTGTCACCCAGACTTCATGCTCTTTTTGATAACAGATGAAATTCACGTTTTTATTGCTGTCAATAGAACTAGAATTTCTCACATTTTTCTCTCATTGTCCCAATTTAAGGGGCAGTTTAAAGATAAATTGTAGTGATGTCATACATTGCAGCAGTCCTTACTGACGTCATCAATTTGTTGCTCCTACTTGCCGTAAAAAAAACAAAAAAACAAAAACAAATTGCAATAAAATTAAAAACGACAATAATTAATATAAATATATTGAATCAAAGATAAACATTTAAAAGGGACTAAGTTAAAGTAGACTAATTATTTTATTTAAATACTTCTATGAACATCCTGAAAGTATTTGTTTAGTGCAGCTGTATCCATTGTTGACAAGTATGGCGATATCACCCCTTAATATTAAAAATGTTGTAACGTAACTTCTTTTTGAAGATGAATGCATTGGCAGCTCACTCACATGAGTATCTTCATAAAACCGTCTCAATCTCCACATTCTCGCACACAATACACACCCCATGCCCAAGGAGGTATTCTTCCTAAATATGGAATGCGATCCATGACACACGATTAATATTGCACAGTCATCCTTATTCACTCTGTTCTGGCTAGTTATTTAACGTTTAATTAGAATTAAAATAAACATTTTAATAGAAAATGATTCAAAGATGATTTTAGGGACATTACATAGTTTTAAATTGATGCAGATTGTGAGAATACACCTTTGTAATAGAAATGTCATCATATTATGTTGTCCTTCTGTATCACAAGATGTGATATCTGTTAAGAAAGTAAATGATGGAAGAAGATTTTGAATTAGATGGAATTTGTAATGCAGGTCTTTTTAATGTTTTTAATTCTTTCTGTGTAGATCTTCATATAATATCTAAAACATTTTCAATTTCATATATTTTATGCAGATTTATTTATTTATTTATTTATAATTATCATTTTTTTTATTTATTTTTTTATTTGGGGAAGGTGACATCTTTTAGCTATACATGTAATTCAGTACATAAAACAATGATTTGCAAATCTTTAGGGGAAAAGTGCACCCCTTGCCCATATGGCAAGCAGTCCATGCATTTGCTCATTGTATACAAAAATAAACCAAGGTGAAAAAATGAAAAATTAATCATTTGCTGTTCTTTAAACTGTTGTGGCTAAGGATTATTTAAATTAGTTTATAAAGAATTTAGTTGAGAGGTCACACAAGTTCCCATAGGTGGGATACTGCCCCATCACTTTTTTTCTGAATTAACATCTTTTGTTTTTTGATTTTTTGTATCTTAGCATGAATTTGTGACTTTCCCCCCACTTTTGAATTTTCCCCTCACAATCGGTAGGCAAAACCCAAAGTCATTTGCAAGATAACAATACAAGGGAAGGGGGAAAAAACAATACAAGGAAGGGGAAAAAACAATACAAGGGAAGGGGGAAAATGGTGAAGAAAGCGTTCAAAAACCTTACTCCATTAAGAAGATATCTATAGTCTCAAATTTTCATCAGATTTGTGCCATCTTTTCTCTGAATTTTAGAAACAGAGCTAATTGATCTGTTTGTAATTTCTGATGGAGAGGAATATTGGGGCACATATTCATCCCCTCCAACAAAATAACTGGGGAACTGGCCCCCGTGTGATAGCTACATCTGCTTCTACCCATTACTAGTATTTTACCCAGGTGGCTTTAGTTGGAGGGGAAAAACATGATTAGGAAGGCAAATTATGAACATCTTTTTTAATCATACATATAATTTAATGCAAACAACAATGATAAGCAAACTTTGGAGGGTGGGGGTGGATGCACCCCCTTTCCCCTACAACGAGCTGACCATTGTCTTTTGGTCATTCGCGATAATTTTGTTGGTGCTTCTTCCTCACTTCCACTGGTCATCATTGGTCTGGAGAAACCTAACGTTGGTGAAAATACATCAGAAACTTGTGAAAAAAGAGAGAATTTACAAGCACAATAAGCAAATAGAAATAGGAAGTTTGTTGATAGTCATTGGCCATACTTAAAAAGGGATTTTACGAAATCAGCTTGTGATGGTGGTTAAAGAAGAAAGGGACGTAATTGTTTGTTTTAATCATTAGGAAGTTGTTGATGAGGTGGATGAGCAATAAAGGAGGTGTCAATCACGTCATTAAGATAATAAGATTGTGTGCCCATGTAGGAGGGGAGTTAAAACAGAGATTGTTTGTAGAGAGATGGAGGTAAAGAAGAGATGTTTTGTTGCTTGGGGTGATGTTTTGAGTGGTTACGAGCGGTCAATATTTTGTTAACTTTAAGAGATGCGCTTTTCTTTATATTTTATCTTTTAAATGCAGGAGCGGCAAAAGTCATTGCCATTGTTCCCTTTTTTCCCCTCCGTACTTTAACCCACCAATCAAAGAGCCTGTACAAGCTTTTGGAATGATAATGCCAATTTTTGTGGCCTGTTGTGTAGTTTGTCCATTGACCAGTTGACTTAGCGTGCGCTGAGCTTACACACAAATTCGGGGAGAGTTTACCGCAAGTTAACTGAGCATTAACCTTGCGATTTTTTTTTCTCTTTTAGATGATATGCTTAACAGGAAAAAGGTTTCCATATGGAGGCAACTTGAGCTAAAGTGCTTGAAAACCCACTAAAAACACATGAAAATAGTCCAAATTCCTATCAATATTAGTTATAGTCTGCAACTTGACCGCTTTTTGTTTGGGAGTTAAAACATACAAATTAATTTGCAAATTTGTGATAAACAGACTTTATCATTATTATTATTATCATTATTATCATTATTATTTTCATTTTCGTTATTTCAATTATCATTATCGTTATTCATTATCATTATCAATATGAATATTATTATGATTATTATCATATTATTATTATTATTATTATTATTATTATTATTAATATTATTATTATTATTATTATTATTATTATTATTATTATTATTATTATTATTATTATTATTAATAATAATAACAATAATATTATTATTATTATTATAATAATAATAATAATAATAATAACAATAATATTATTATTATTATTATTATTATTATTATTATTATTATTATTATTATTATTATTAATAACAATAATATTAGTATTATTATTAATAATAATAATAATAATAATAACAATAATTATTAGTATTATTATTATTATTATTATTATTATTATTATTATTATTATTATTATTATTATTATTATTATTATTATTAATAATAACAATAATATTAATAGATTCTTTTTTGATCTTAGCCATGTTTTTCCAGTCAACATCTATGTGAAAAAATAATTCCCAGATATTCTCCCAGATTTCAGAGACTTGAATACATCACAAATGTTGCATAATTCCTCAATCTTTGTCACTTCATGCCCTAATTTACCTGTTACAGTAACAGCTTCTCTCTGAGGAACACCCATTTGTCTACTTCTATAATAATAAATACAAGGAAACAGTGGTACTTTCAACAAATTTTCTCATGGAATACAGATTAATCCAGCCAACATTGTGGAATATTTCACTTTCAGAGGTTTTACTTTTTCAGAAAAATCAATGAACCAGGAAGCTGGAGATGAGGTATGCTGTCTCTCCAACACTTTCTCAAGACATTCTCAAGGGATCTGATTCTCCTGAGTGAATTAAAATTTAATTGACCATTTCATGATTACCCTTTTACTAGAACTTATTCAGATGTAAGGTATTTTTAAAAGGTTTTTTTTCTTTACAAATTGAGAAGGATATCTTAGAAATTTTGAAGGTTTAAAAATGTTGTATGTTTGAGAAGATGTTCCTGGAATGTGTTCCCCCACTCACGATCAGACCCACTGCAGGAGATCAAACTCCCTGACTTTTTATTGTGAGAATGCTCAGCCTCTCGGAATCTGATCGCAGCAGAGTCATTTCCAGGCTTCGCCACTGGATCGCAGTCACTTGATCTTGGTCCTAGTCTAGGGTATGATCATGATCCGAAGCAAGTGATCAGATCCACCAATGAGATTCTCCGAAAATGTGTGTGTGAACATTTCTTATTTTGCACGAAAAGTTTGCCTGCTTTGTTATAGAAGAGCAAGGTTTAGCATCCTGAAAGCATCCAGTGCTGGACATTACGGCCTTTGATAACCAGTTGTGAACTCACTGGTTGCAGGCCAACCGGGAATCGAACCCAGGACGTGCGGGTGAGAGGTCAAAGCACTAGCCACTACACCACGCAGGTCTGTTATATTTTGCAAATGTTTCAACGAAGCACCTTTCTTCTTCTGGTGTGCCCGTGATGAAATCCTTTTCAGTGGGTGTGATCGTGAACTCGCACTCCAATGAGAACATTTCAAATGGGTTTTTTTTTTCCCTCAATCATTTATTGTTTATTATCAGTGGATTATGATCTGGAGTTAAGTGTAAATGCAGCCTCAGTGTCTAAAGTTGAATTAACAATTAGACATGTCTTGTTGTGATATGGCTATGGAATTTGTAGGTTAGAGCATGGAAGTAGAAGAGAGTGATACAAAATTAAACATTCAAGACCAGCTAGTTGCACATTCATTACTGTATAAAGAATTTTTCATAAAGCACTACCTACGTATCTGAGTGCCACATATGGCATGTGTGCAATACAAGTTTTTTTGGAGCATTTTCACATTGAGGTACACATATTAGTGAAAGAATCTGTTAAACTTGACAACATAAGGATGTTCACAATTACTGACAAATAACATGCAAGTATGATGCAAAAAGATATAAGATTACTATATATGCATCACTTTTTCAAGATTTTTTAATTTTATATTCAGACACCTCCCCCTATTGGAGGTATTAGGAGGAATGAGAAGCTGAGAACAGAAACTTGAATCTATGATGGAATAGAATTCAAGAAGGAGTAAATACCAAATCCATATTCTGGTCAATTTGATATGTAAGGTGGACACCTTTTTGCTATACTTACAGTATGAAAGAGTGTATTTTTAATCTCTCAAATTTGGGAGGGTGCATATCTCTTTGTCTCCCATTTATATACCTTGTGTCTCCAACTTCTGTTGTCCCTGATACAGCATAAGAAGCCTGCAGTGAGATAGAAATTAATACAAAAGGTGTATCATAGTGCGAATAGAAAATTTCATATTCAAAGGATTAGTTCAGTGACCATGCAAGTTCATTCTATATGAAAAGGGACTTAAAATGATTCACTTAAACTGTCAAAATGACATTTTAGTCAATGACCCCCTCCCCAGGTCCAGTGTAGTCACTCTATACAGTATGAGGAATTCATACATCACCATAGTCAGTCAAAATATATGAGGTAAAAAATTGCATTTAAAGGAATATTCCCATGTTTTTTTTAAACCTATCATAAGAAAGAGAACAATTTTATAAACAATTTAGTACAAAAATCATGTTGATATGTTATTCCTACCAGGAGATATAATAATTTAAAGGTTCACAAAAAATGCCAATAAACAAATAGGAAAAGGCTCAGTATGACATCACAGCAACACATTCTCCCACAAAGCTGATGTATTTCATTCAAATCTATCTTCCTTTTTATGAGTAAAACCTTCTAGAAAAATAAATTGATGAAAGTTTGGTATTTATATACATTGGCAAATACACCCTACTTCAATAACTTTTGGAAAACTGTTTCTAATCGTACAGAAACAACCAATTAACATTCAAAGAAATACATAAACATTTGCAATGAAATTGCCTCTAATATCATCAAACACGAATTCATCACACTGTACAAAAACTTTAAAATGCAATTGGGAAATCTTTAAAATTCCATATCTTCTGAATGGAATATGATACCAACCTGATTTTTGTACCACATTGGCTCTAAACTTATGCTCTTTCAAATAAAAGTTTACAAAAACCATGGGAATATTATTTTAAATAATTTCTTTGGAAATGAGGAGTTGGTCATATGAGGAGATTGTCATCAAAGAAATACATAAACATTTACAATGGGATTGCCTCTATGACATCATCAAATACGAACTCATCATACCATACAAAAACTTTAAAATGCAATTGAGAAATTTTTAAAAATCCATATCTCCTGAACGAAATATGATATCAATCTGGTTTTTGTACCAAATTAACTCTAAAATTATACTCTTCCGAATAAAATTTTACAAAAAAACCATGGGAATATTCCTTAAGGAACTTGATGTACTGTAACTATGAAAATAAGGAAATATACCATAGTGGTCATCAACGGTATATGGACAGGTAGAGATAGTATGCTGAAAAAGCTTTACATTCAGAATAGAATAGTCTTTCTTTAACTTCTCTAGAAGCATGTGTGCAACAGGTGTAAAAACATCTCAAAAGTAATCAAGTAATTCTTTTAAATTACTTGACCACTTCTTAAATTCCATTCACTGAAAATCATCAGATTGTTTTCTGCTGCTGTATTTTTGTCCAGGGTGTGATGGAGATTCAAAACTTCTTTGCCTTTGCCATATTCACCAGCTCCCATTCAAACAATATTGGTTAAGTTGGAGAATTAAAAATTCTTTTTAAGTTAATAAAAGAAAATTAATTGGTTTTCTTGTTGTGATGTCACAAGTGTGATGTCACAAGTGTGATGTCACAATTTTTTTATTCAAAATTTGCACGGTATATATTATTAGGCCTTAAAATTTAAATTATAGTAAAATGGTCAATTTGTAATGGTAATTTTAAAGGTGTCGTGTTTTATAGCATATTTTCTTCTGGCTACTTGTGCAAAGATCTTTAAATACAGAAACCCATTCTGCTGTAAACTTATTTTCCAGTTCCTCCTGGGGGTAAGTCGTTAAAGGAGCACTAGACCGAAACGTGGGGGCGTAATTTTAGGGGGACCTCCCAAAGATCAAACGCTTATCTAGCACACAACGGTATAGCAATTTTTTGGTTAATAGTAATAATTAAGTGACCTCTGCCCTTATGTCACCTGTGGGCTATGGAGGCGTGAATTGTATCCATCTATTGTGGATAATAATCTATTGTGGATAATATATCTGTGTGAAATTTGGAAAAATTGAGCACCCTCACTTTTCGGTGGAGTGTTCCTTTAAATTATTTTTCCTTGTACTTGCAATTGTAACTTTGGAATTTTTCTCAATTGCATTTACAAGGTAATTGGACCGTTAGAATTACTAAAGTAGTTTCCAATAATCCACAATAAAAGAAACAGTTCCGTTTGTCTCTGATCCTTGCTTTTAGTTTGTCTGTAGTTTATTTCTTATCATAATTTCAATAGAACTTACCTACTTACCTCATTGATAAAAGTATCTGTTTTTTTAATTGCTTTGTCCAGCAATGAAGATAAAAGAAACAAAGGAGATCATTTGTCAGCTTAGTTTTTTTTTATCAATAACCCTGAGACCACCCCAGGGGCATACCTTTTTCTGTTTAAGAAAGCTGATCTTTATTACGGAACATTTAACTAACAAAATGAAGATTTTGAACACAATGAAGAAAATACCCCCAAGTTCAAATAATCCAGCTTTTCATCTCGACAACGCAGTTAAATTCTAAACTGAAAGACCACAACAAGTTGAGTTGTAGCATGGTTGTAGTGACCAATGAAAAGGATGTATGCACAAGATGGTTAAACAACTTTCTTTTGAAAGGACTGAGACAAATTGCTTCTTGAGAAGACTTTTGTTTTTTATATCCTTGAGAGATTGGATGAGATGAATGGGGAGGAACATAAGGATGATTGGTCAGGAGAAATCTCCTTTCATCCATATTTGTTCTCCATTATTTCGGCCAGTCTGAAGCTCCAGTCCCAAATTGGCTCCTAACTGATGCATTGTTCACTTGACGCCAGTGTTATTTTTTCGTGTTTCCTTGTCAAAAGTTTAAAGGGTTTTTTGGGGTTTTTTTTTTCTTAGGGGATTTTATTGGGTAATTTAAGCTAGAACATCAATGTTGTAGTAGCTCAACATATATTTGGGTTTTTTTTTTCTTAGTGGTTTGTTAATTCAAGTAGGCTGGGGTTGTTAGGAAGACACGTCAGCAGGTCAGTGCTGGTGGGGGGTGGGGGATTCTTCCCCTCCCCCCAATAAGTTGCAGACCTGTGATAAAAGTTTCTTTGTCAAAAGTTGAAAGTGTGTTGTTTTTTTTCTCACAGAGAGGATTTTCTTGGGTTATTTTTTAAATGGTTATGAATTAAGCCAACATCAACATTTTCTCAATTGCCAGACACCATCCCACCCACACCCACCTGGACTATTCACCTCCCCAAAGTATACCTTGGTCTTTCCTTTACGAAAGCTCTCCACAACACAGCCTTCTTCCGCTCCAATTACTGCCTGTCCTGGCTGCACCCTCTCCTCAAGGTTGCCTAATGGAACCTCTATCTACCCTGCCGAAGCAAAGGCCATCATGACCTTAAACTTTATAGAACTATTCTTTCAACCCCGTTTCGTCATCTTCTCTGACTCTAAATCCGTACCCACTGGTATCCTCAACATGCTTTGGTCCAACCCTCTCATTCTATAAATTCTCAACAAACTTCATGCTCTTTTCTCCTTAGGGAAGAAAATGATCTTTTTCTGGATTCCCAGCCATGTCGGCAGAGCCGCCGACAAAGCTCTGTCAAATAACATTACTCCTTTTCTAATTCTGCACTCAGACCTCCATCTCTCCATCTCCAATTACATCAGTAAGACTTGGCAAGACTCCTGGAATAACAAAACCAGAAACAAACTTCACACCATCAAACCCAAAGTCAGGACCAACACCCCCTGTACATTCGCAATAGCAAGGAGGACGTCAATGTCACCCGCATCCGCCTTAGTTACTCCATCTCACCCACTCCTATCTCCTTTCCGGCTCCCTTGCCCCGCCTACAACACCAAACTCTCCATCAAGCATATCCTCTTAACCTGTCCTCTATACCTGAACTCCAGGTCTCTTCTCTCCTCACCCACCTCAATCTCGGATCTATTAAAAAACAATCCTTCCTCCAACATTATCAACTTCCTCTGCAACAACAACCTATTCCACCATATCTAATCTTCCTTTCTTTTCCTTTCTACACCTAACCTTACACACCCCTTTCTTTGCACCCTAATTTTTCTCCCAAATTCACCATAACCCCTCCCCCTTTGCTTTCTCTCAATCCTCCATCTCCTCTCTGCCCCAACTCTTACACCTGTATTTTTTAGCACCCTCTTGGCACATTTGACTGACTGTCATGGTGCCTTTAAACCTCAACAAACCAAACCATGAATGTATTGGTTCTGTTAACGGCTGTAATCCGTATGTGAAATGATTGGTCACAATTTTAAATAGGCTTGTGTGTTTGGAAGGTATAAATATACTAAGTATAAAGAAGATTCAGCTTTTTTAATATAGTAACCTGAATAAGGAAGGCATGAACAGATACTTTCAATTACAAATAAACTTTACATTCATTTATAATATCTCATTTTAAAATCAGTTTTTTTCATGTAAGAAAAATCCCTAGTACCCTCCCCCTCCCTATACCTTGATTGCTTGTCAGGGTCAGAGGTACATTCCCTAGTGGCATAGTCAGGAGGCCCTCCCAACATTTTCTCTCTGGATCTGGACAAATTTAAAATCATTTATAGGATCCTGGCAAAAAGTGGGGGAGAAGCCCCTCTTTTCTCCCGTGGCATCGCTTTTGGGGCGGACCTACCCTTCCCCCTCCCACATTATCTTCTCAGTTGTGGGCGAATTGGAAAATCGATCTTTACAAGAAGTCAGGGAAAGTTCTCATCCCCGAAATTTGAACTTTTTAAATAGCTAAGTGCGGCTGTCCATAGACAGTAGCTGGCATCCGAAATGTGAGAGCATATTTAAGTTGAGTCTCATAGTAAATTGAATACCTTTCTTGCACCCAGCAGTATGGTATATCACAAGTGCTTCTAAATCCCGACCAGAGTTACTCAAAATTTGTACGTATTTTCCCATTGACTTTTTTTAATTTGTCCACGTGTGCACGATTGGCAAACATTTCTGTAAAAAAACAGACCGTATGATGCAACTTTCATTAGTTAAAATTTACATAAATTGGTAAAAACTAACACCCTAACTATTCGACTAAAAGCTCCTTTTAAATTCAGTGCAAAATTGACAGTCCAAAAATTTCAGTAAAAACTTTTTATTTCAGTTTTAGTTGAAGGAAAGGTATCATCTTATAAATAAATTCAGAAGTGAACACCGCTGGAATGGTAACGTCACTTCCGCTTTTCAATTTACTTTGTTGATTGCAAGAATCTGTGATGTTATCGATAGCACACTTAGGCCTCTATGTTCGGTCTGGCAGATGTGTGATCGATATTATCACAGATTTCTTGCTATTTATAGGCAAAGTTGAAAACTGGAAGTGAATTTTCCAGCACAACAGCGCTCACTTCTTAATGTATTTATGGGATGATAACATTCAGTACAGCAGCATGCCTATTAATGGGGACATAAATGTTCCTATTAATGGGAACATTTTGCTACATGGGAGACGCCATTTTGTGATATTTCCCATGATCCTTTGCTATCCTACGTAAAAGCCTAATGCAATGTTACATTTTTCAAATTTGAAATAGGTCCGGGAAAAATATCTTTGCTAGGGGAAACCTAAAACTTATGAAAATACCTTCATTACTGTCATGGCTACAACTTTTCCACTCCCATTTGATATGTTCACCATGCCGTTTTCGAAATATTAGATAAAATAGACAATAGAGCTAGGCTTTTAGGCACAAAACTGCCATTTTATAAATTCAAATATTTTTTTATATTTTTTTTAAATTTTATTTTAAGTACATAAATGAGAAACATTTTATCGGAACAACTGTACAATATTACTGCATGATTTCAATATTCTTGTGTGTTAAAAATGTTCCTATTAATAGGCATGCTTTCGGACTGTCTTTCCTTTCATATTACAATTTTACTAATAATTTCATACTATTTTAATAGGAGATCAAACGGGTTACTTTAAAAACTTCATAGATCTTAAAATGGTAATACAATTTAAATAAAACATTGCAAAAACTTTGTTTCCTGTTGTCCGAAAAAAAGGAGAACTTCTCATCAGTGTTTTTCTGTTTTCTGTCTCAACCACAACTCGTATACCACTTTTGACATGTGTCACATCTGATCTCGTTCTTATTGGACGTTTTACTACATTCAGACACAACAGGATATGTGGTCACTGGTGTAATCGTACCCTTGATAAGTCTTTAATAGCGGATCTTCTTCCTTCAAATGATGACGATAGAATTTCTTAGTTACTTGCACTTTTTTTCTTAAATTTAAATTTAAGATAAAAAACCATGAAACCACAAGTTTTTGGAAGTAATTTTTGAGGGATTGAGAAAGGGCAAGAAGTGAATTGTGGAAAGAATTTGATGGATATTTTTTTTTGAGACAAGACTGGTCAGAAACAATTGGTGTATTTAGCATGCAAAACATGAAGGGATGTATTAGTGTTTGAGCTAGCTGGTCAATCAAGGTGTATTGAAAATGAAAGTGGCTTGAATTAGGATGTGACAATCTTGGTGACTTTATTTTCCACCAGGTCAAAAACATGGGAGGTACGCGGGAAATGCGGACAATTTTAAAACTTAAAAAGAAAATTTAGGAGAAAAAAAACAGAAATTTTCAAACCTAAACAAAAAAAGTGAGAGAAATGCGTAAAATTCATAACATTTCCAATAAATCATATAGTTTAGAAACATATTTAAGAAATAAAAGAAAATTTTCAAGTAATTTAAAAGTAATTTAAAATCAAAAATATTGAGAAAAGGGTGGCTTTAAGGATCGTATAGCAGACTATTAAAGAGTCACTTTTACTATATTCCACATTTTAGTGAAGCTTAGGAGAGATGAAATAAAAATGTATGCGTTTTCTGCTTTATCAGCATTCTTGACCTGGCCCTTATTTTCTTTAAATTGTTATTGTTTTGCCCCTCAGCTATTTCCACCACATGGTTGGACTAGAAATTGTGTGAAATCATCAATCAAAATAAAATAAATCATGCAAACTTCTCTAAAATGTTGATCAATGTCCCTAAAATTAATCCCTTTATCATTCTCCAGAAATTAATAATCTGGAAGTAACACGACAAACTAATTTACATTCGTTTATTTGATTCGTTAAATATCAACAAATGAACCAATTTCTTGAAAGTTTTGTGTTGACAAATATCCCTTACAGAAATGTTAGCTTGCCTCATGCTTACGCAACAGTGGCATCACTAAGGGAGGGGGGAAGGTGCCACCAAATTGTTGCTGTTCCCCATATGCCTCCTTCCACCCCCCCCCCCCCTTTAATGAAAACCAGCATTAAACATTTTCACAGATGACTTCAATTTAAAACATTTTGATCCTTTCTTCCTATACCATCCTCAAATTCATAGGTCCTAATAGTTGTTTAATGATCTAATGTTTCAATTATTAAAAAAAAACCCAAATTTTGGTTAGCGTTTAAAAAGAATTTGCTTCAGCTTTTTCACCATTTTATTGCAAAACAAAATTACCAGAAATGTATGCAGATGCACCGTGGGCTTGTGCCAGATTTCATAGTTTGTAAAGTTGCGCAGAAGATCGGATGCCTTTATCAGCATACCATACCTTTATCAGCATACCGTACCTTTATCAGCATTCCGTACCTTTATCAGCAGACCGTCAGACTGTACACAGGCTCAAAACTTTTAAGAAGGAAAAGAGAGTTTTGACTGGAAAAGGTTTTCGTTTTTCTTGCAAAATTGGACTTATTTTCATTTCATTCTGACAAGAAAGAAAATTGGCGGCAAATTACCAACAAAACATACATGTAACACTTTTCTTTCCTTTCCTCGTTTTTGTGATATCCAATCATGATTCTTCATCTGAAGTTTCTTCATTTTCAGAGGAAATATCCTCTGCACCTTCTTCTGTCCTTATCGGAGTTTGTTTGAAAAACCATGAAATTTTTAGAGCTTAATATAGGGCTTCGCCCCTGGACCCCTGGTTTATTGCCTGAATTGTCTCAATTTTCAGAGGAAATTATCTTCTGACTGTTTACTGGTTTAGAAATGGTAACCCAAAAGGTATTAGGGAAAAGAAAGGCATAAGTAAACTATGGATTTCTGAGAGCTATTGAAGACAGAAAAAATCTCAAATGTCAAATAGATGAAGCAAAATTTGAAAGAATAAAACAGATATAAAAAACAGAATATGAGAAGAAAGACAGAAGTAAAGAAAAGAGTCCGATCAGATAAAAGAAATATGGTAGATAATGTGGCGAAAGAAGCAGAAGATGCAGCATCACGCGGAGACATGAATGGTTTATACAAAACTACAAAGAAGATATGTTTTAAAGGAAGAAAGAAGAATGCTGGAGTAAGTAATGGAAATGGAAAGCTTATCACTGGAGAAGATGAGATAAGAGAAAGATGGGAAAAACACTTTGAATTAACTTTAACTAACCTATGCCAGAGGCAACCAACCAAGGTATAGAGCCAAACGAAGATGACATTAATGTTGAGATTGGTGCATGAGATACAAGCCGAAGAAATAAAGAATGCTGTGTCAAAGATGTAAAATGGGAAAGCACCAGGAGTGGATGGAATAAGCATTGAAATGTGGAAAGGTATATGGATTTGATGGAGGAGACCTTATAACTACATTATTCAACCAAATTTTAAGATACAGAAGAAGTGCCAGATGCATGGAGAAAAAAAAAAAACATTATAACTATTATACCAAAGAAAGGTGACCATGACAACAGAGGTATATTCTTAATACCAACAGTGAGTAAGATATTTGGAAGGATATTGATTGACAGGCTACGTAGCGCAATAGATGTGCTCTATTGTCATTAAATCTGTGGACCTTGGATAACGTCATCGCCTTTCTCGATATTGTTATTCAACAGTTCAAAGGGTGTTTAGTCATTTTCTTGCTTGGAGATTTCCCTAGATGTAGAATTTGCAAATCATGAGTGAGATGATTTTCCATGAAGTCTTATGACGTGCTTCCTTTTGTACTGAAACTAAAAGGTTCCTTTTTATTTGAATTACATAAATAAAGTAAAAAATTGTTAATGATAAGAATTCAGATAGAGGTAAGAAACAGTTGCAAACGGTTAGATGGAAGTCTGTTAGTTAGAGATAGCAAGAGAAAGTTATAGTCGTAGTCGGAGTTGATGTATAAATGAGTTTACAATATATTTCAGAAGCTTTATTAATACTGTGCGTTCTGTCTCTCCTTTTTGTGCCTTGCGCTACATTCTTTATGTTCTTTTATCGATGATAACACTGGATGGAACAGAAGCAGTAAGAACCCAAATACTAGAGTTTTTTTCTTCTTTTTATCAATTTAAATTTTGAATTTCTCTTGTTTGATTTGAAGCCATTTTGGGACATCAAAATCAAAAAATCTACTTTGGCCCAAATTATCTGAATTTTTAGAGGAAATTGCTTTTCTGCCTCCATGATTAGAAATGGTGACCAAAATGTTTTTGAGTTAATTTAACATTTGAATCTTGAATTTTCTTCCTTTCATCAATTTAATATTAGATCTTCTGTGTTTGATTTTAGGCCATTATTAGGCATTTAAAACAAGAAATATACAGAGCTTCCCCATGGACCCCTACTAGGGCTTTGCTCCTGGACCCCACTAGGGGTCCTTTAGCGGGCCCCTGGACCCCACTCCTTTATGCGCACGCTTTGCATGCAAAGTGCAGCACTTTTATAGTGCCCTCCTAATTTTCTCTGAACTGCTATGCCCCCCCCCCCTCCCAATCGAAAATCTCTGGTGATGCCACTGTTATGCCAGCAACAAACGTTAGCTATGTCACAAAGGGTGCTGCAAGCTTCCTGGAAGCTAATATTTCTGTACGGGATGTTAGGAATCAACTCACAATTCTTGTTTAAGCTTAGGCTATCACATGTCAATAAAGGTATTTAATTCAAGTATCTTTTCTTTATGCATTTGTCAGTTGTATGACTCACCCCTACTACCTCCGGCAATGTCAGTCAAAGGTGAGTCATTGACATATGAAATAGTGACTCACATATGCATCATTGTACCAAATTGTCAGTCACCAAAGTGACACTGGGGTGGGCAAATTTACTTCAGACCCATTAACTTTGTACAGAGGTAATTGATTTGAAGTAAGCTATTTCCCCAAAATTGTCAATTACCTAAGTGACTGAGGGGTGCATCAGTGTACATGTTTTGTCCACCCACTTGGGTGCAATAACTCACCTTTTCTGGGGGTGTAGGGGTGAGTCACAATTGACAAGTGCATTACACTTGTTTATACCTTCACAACTCCCTGGTTAAAAAATAAATTGAAAATAACATAAAAAAGTGACACTGTTTACCTCTACAAACACACCTTTCCAGTGTAGTCAACCTTTCTGAAGGTGTCAAAATTTAACACATCTGTCTAAAGCACTTTAATTAAATAATTCACCATTTTTAAAAAGGAATTTTAAATGTTGACCCTTTCTCAAAAAAAAACGATATAAAATGTTGCTTTTATTTGTCAAAAAATATTATTATAATGCAAGGATGCAAACAAGTCAATTCTGTCCCCTACCGTCCGCTGACCATATTGCCAGCAAGCTTGTTGTGCAAGAAACCTCAAGCTCGGATAATTCCTTGTACCCCATACCAAAGCCAGCTGCTCCATCTTTCACTTTAGATTGAGGATGTCTCGCATGCCTCTGTTGTGTGGTAGTTCCAGAATTGAAAGAGTAACAATGGATGATATATGTTCTGAGCGAAGTATTATTGAGCTATTGTCCTTCATAAGACAAATTTTACATAAATCATCTATTTTCAAAATTTAATTCAATAATTTTATGCTCTGATTAACAAGATAAAACAATAGTGCATAGGCAATTTGTAGTGGAAATGTTTGGAGGGAATTGCTTTCCCCACCCTGCCCAGATCTTTGTCATCTCAGCTTACCACTTCGCTTTTCCACTCTTCTGGTGGGTTGATAGTTAAATATTGAATCTAAATTGACTTGTAACAGTGATGTTGTCTGATATTTTGCTTTGTGGGGAGGGGGAACAGGAGTCCAGATGAAAAATCTAGGGGTACCATCTAGGGGGTACCAAAAATAACTTATAAATTAAAATGATTTGTGATGTTTGTTTGCTCTTTGATTTGTAATACCAGGGGGTTATATTCAAATGCCCTGGTAATACATAGGAGAGTAAGAGCTAGAGATCCTGTTTATACAAACACATTTGGCATATCTGAAAATTGGTTTGAATCATCTGAAAAAGCTTTCATTAATTCAGACATTTCAGAGATTCTTAATTCAGAATATGTGTGTAATTCTTGCACTTACCCAATCTCCATGAAATCAATATTAAACTTTCAACAGGTATGTAGTCTTGACCTTCAGTCCTTTCATTAATAGGTTGACCTTGTAAAACAGGAAGTATTAATTCAGGTATTTGGGTTGGTTTGTTTTGTTAAGTTGCAAAAATCAACATTTATAAACTGAGCATGTGGAAGCGTGGATTATGTGTGTTGGAAGTGAGGAATATCAGCTCTCTTGGAAAGCACTTGGAAAGCAAAAGGGGATCTTAAAGCAATTTGGAGAGATGATATAAATTGCAACCCTTGATAAGATGGGAAAGCTGATATCTGTTTGTGGTTTGATGGTTATGTATTTGTGTGGGTTGTTAGGCCTGAAGAGAAAAGGAAGCTCTCTCTACTTGTGAATACCACTTTTGTACATGCTAGATCAGGTATCATATTCTAGATAAAAGGGAAGTGGTATTTGGAAATTGGTTGAGTAGAGATCCTGAGCAAAGTAACCTTTTGATAAAGTTGCAACACACTTTATCACAATCATTGAAGAGATATAAAGTCAAATAGTCTAGCTCGGTGTATAATAGAGAATTAAATATTAAACCAACAACTAAAACTCCATTATAAAATCTCATTCCATTCTCAAGTTATCCAAGTTTGTAAATGTATTTCTGTAGAATTTTCTTTGATTTTTTTTTTCCAAAATGATTTGACATGAAGTTCTAAAGGGTTTGAATCAAGTTCTGAGAACAAGAACAAGTTCTAAGGGCTTTTAATAGAAATATAAAAAAGTTAGTTGATTCTTGTTTGGGAGTTGTATTGTAGTAATAGGTGGCAGAGGGGCTGCTCATCTATGGAAGGATATGTGGCCCCTTTATTCCCCAATGATGTATAGATAGAGTCCAATTTTGGCATGTAAAAAGTATTCAGCTGTTAGCATTAATTATAACCCGGGCAACATTTACAAATGACATTTTCAACCAAGGAGCTAGGTTTTTCTCCAGGTTCCATCAATGACACTGCAAAGCCCTGGGCATTTGTAAAACATGGACCAAGCCGAACCGACCCAAACCAAACCGACCCAAGCCAAACCAAACCAAGCCAAACCGACCCAAACCAAGCCAAACCGACCCAAGTCAAACCAAGCCAAACCGAAACCAAGCCAAACCAAACCAAAAACCCCAAACCAAACCAAACCAAGCCAAACCTGACTTAGAGGAGTGCATATAATTACAGACGAAATGTTATAACGTCTTTAATTTTCCTATAAGCTTTCTCTCACATTCTTCATTTTTTCAATCTTATCTATTCTTATTCTTGTCCGATATTTGTCAAATTTCTTGAAATTCACATTGCCTTGCAGAAAATAAATACCAACTGAAAATAACCAAAATTGTGCATTATTTATGTCCTGACAAATTTCCTGTAATCGTCAATATATTCCAAATATTATGAGGGCTGTAGGCGCGGTGACAACGGGGACCTTCCCATAATATTTTGCAAAAAATGACAATTGTTGTTCTCCGCTACACTCGTGACCCACCCACCCCTTCCCCTATTATTTGAGGTCTCCATCAGGCATGAGGGTTTCTATACCGGTATTTCATTTAATGTGTGCAGTGGCATAACTAAGGGGGCAAAAGAAGGGTCAGCCGCCCACCCTTATTGGGCCCTGCCCGGGCCCTATAAGAGGGGCCCATAAGAGAAATATACCTATATACCGTAGGGACCTGCATGGCCCCACTCTACGCCACTGCAGCCATGTCTCAGTACAATTGTGTATATACCACCCCTTCCCAAAATGTATGCATTTTTCAAATAACCAATGTCTTCAATTTACCTTCATTTTTCGGAAATTTTGTTCGATTTTAGGGAAATTTCATTATTTGTGGGCACTTTCCTTTGGTGAACTATATTTGTCAATTTGGGGGAAATTTTGTCCATTTGTAGACAATATTTGGGAAATTTCATTCATATGTAGCCAATTGTCTTCAAATTTGAGGAAATTTGGTCAATTTTCGGTAAATTTGTTTACAAATTAGACCAAAATTTATAATAATTTTACTCAATTTTCCTTCAATTTTGCCAATTGTTTCAATTTTATGTTAATAATATGGCAGTTTTACCTCCTATCAGGGAAAACCAGGAAGGTGGAATCCTCTCAGGCCATATAATCATTATTGTTTTTTGGCCTTGCAAAAAACGTGGCCCGCTGTTCCCACGGTCCCTGAAATAAACTTTGCTTTGGTGCATCCAAAATAACGTGAAAAAACAGTACCCTGAGCGAGTTAATTGCAATGTAATTTGCTGCTTGGTCAGACCATGGTGTATAACGCCAGAAAACCAGTGAGGTGAAATCCTCTCAGGCCATCCATATTCATATGTATTGGCCTAGCAAAAAGTGCCCCCTCCCCCTCCACGTCTGCGGTCTCTGAAGTCTCTGAGTGAGTTAATTGCAATGTAATTTGCTGCTTGGTCAGAAACCATGGAGGTATAGACCATGGTCAGACCAGAGGATTATGGAATTGATTAATGGCTGTTATCACTGGAATATTTGAAAAAAACTATGACAAGTTTAGAGGAACATGACACATTATGAACAGTCGTACCCTGCTAGATAAGAAACAACTTCTTAAAGGTTCTGCAGTGCATTAGTGAATTGGAACAGGGATGTGTATCCCTCAGCAGAGTAAATTCTTTTGTTTGTTTCTTTTCAATTTTGAACACTGTCTGAAAACTTTCGGTCAACATCAAATGAAGAATTGACAAACTGAAGTTAACTGTATATTCAAAGTGTAAAATGTTGATAAGAAACAACCTGTATTCTGTAACTTATTTGTTATAACCATTATCTTCTATGTTGTTTATAAACTTCTCTATTTCCTATCCCATGATGCATCTTGGAAGAAAGGATACCGACATAAGTCAGCATGAGATGTTTGAAATATTGTACAGTATGTGATAATATCAAGATTTTTGTCCAAGTTTATATTAGTAGATCTATGTCACCTCTGCTGAGGTATAAGAGTACAACAGATGCAAGTACAAAGCAATTGTAAATACAAAGCAAAATTAAGTAATAAGAAGAAAGAACGAAAGTAATGATACGAGATAACAGACAGGGCAGCACATTTGTGGGGGGTGGGGGCCTCCTACCTTAAAAACTTCTGAAAAGCAAATATACAAAAAGGTCTTAAATAACTAGTTTTATTATAGTCCAATCTATACTATTTCTGTGACCTGATTGATAAGTTTTTGCTGATTTGTGCTGTGGGAAGCAATACTTTCCCCTTTTTTAGCTACAAATGGTCCAGTGGTGCCAGCAGAACAAATATCTTGGGAGGGGGGGGGGGAGGTATGATAAATCAAATTGTATGTATAAATATGTACCGCCTATGGTGGTCACATGCACCACAATGGCATGGGGCAAAGCCCCGAAAACCCTATATTTTTTGGCAGGATATTGCTTAAAAATCATGTCAAATATACACCAAAACTATTTTGAATATTTAGGATAAGGGACCCCTCATTCCCCTCCCCCTCCCCCTGCAGGCACCACTGAAATGGTCACCAGTAGGCTCACTTTAAGTCACCTAAGATTGCATCTGGAATGTATTCAAAATTGGAACAAAGTTTAACTAAATTCTTTTTTTAAATAGTGTTACAACAATAGGAGGATCATGATTAAAACAGTATTTAAGTCCTGCAATCATCCACAAATCTTTCAAATAAACATGTGATACTCAGATACTGAGGATGGCATTATAATTTTTCCCAATGAGACCCCTCCCGAACTAGGGGTTTTATGTGTTACTTACATTCATTATTTATTTTATAAGCTCCTTTACCCCCTTCCTCGCTGACAATACGGTACCACCATAATACCTCTACCTGTTGTTTACCCATAATCCATCTCTCTCTCTCTCAGCAGGTTGTACAGATGGATCAGTAGAAGCGTTACAGACAAAACCTTGGTTAGCGGCTTGTTCGGGGTCATGGAGGGGTCACGTTTACAACGCCAGTCATTTATGCGCTCCAGGTTGGAGAGTGTGCTCGTGGGAAGACACAAGAATGTTAAAAACAATAAGTTATGAAGAATCCATAGCAACGGAGGGTTGTTATGCAATCAATGCTGCCCATGACATGGGGGAGTGCGGACCATGTGCAAATCACGTTGAACAGGTATGTCGTTTTTTTATTCCCTTCACTAGCTTTTATTAGTGATATAAATAATCTGGTAAGGTATAAAAGAATGTTGAAATTTCGACAGGCTGCATGTCTGCACATATAGGTCAATGCAATCTGGAGAGATGAGATTTTTTGTGAATTTTTGCTGATTTCCATTAAATTTTAATTTAAAAAATGATGGCACATTGTTCAGATGACGTTTATCATAGATATTTTACACCACCATTCTGTTATTAATTCAGGAAAAAATGATGTGGTCCCAAATTGATGACATACATTCACACCAAGCTTATCAGATATTGATCATAATTGGTGGTGCAACTAAAGTTGCTCTTGGGGATTTTAGCACTCAAGCCCCATTAAAAAACACATCACAGTGTCATTGCTTGGGGGCCTCTCAATTTAACTTGGGCCTTTTCACTGTATTGTTGCCCCACTGATCATAATGTGTACAGGACTAAGCACATGTTGGATAATACTTTTGTACTGCACAAACAGCTTTGCTTGCTCATGTTTAATTCGTTTGATCTCGACTGGACTGTTTTTGTTTTATTTATGTAAAAAATTATATATATGTTCAACGTACTACTGATACTATATCAAAATCTATTTTGTGTGTTAAATGGAAAATCAGTCCATTACAAGAGAAAAATCCTAGTGTAGCGGTAAATTGCTAAATAAAGTTTAATGAAGTAAGTTTACTATGCGTTTCTAAGTTTATTCAAATTGATATTTTTTTTTTCATTCAACACAAAAATCTAACAAGAATATTTCAATGGAATTTATTTAAACGAACTCTATCCAATCATCCAAAAATCTTAAATTTTTTAATTATTTTAATAACGGAATAAGGAAAGACATTTTGTCCAAATTGTACAGCTATACTCGAATCCCGGTGGGTCTGCAACCAGTGAGTTTACAACTGGTTGTCAAAAGCTGTGGCCCTCTTGATATAATGTCCAGCACTGGATGCTCTCGGGACATTAAACCTTGCTATGCTATATTATACTAGGATTTTACCATTACAAGCATTAAGGTAATCAGAAATATAAATTTATCTCTATTAAGTATAAACAAAATCTTTGTTGTCACACATAAGTCGTTCAGCTAATAATTTATGATCACATCCCTCTCGAAAATGTGTTGAGAACCTCTTAGAAAATGTAATATTGGAGTACTTTCTCTTGGACACCCACTTCAAATTTGAAAATGAATTGTGAGGGGAAAGGTCACCAGATTGACCCCTGCTGCATGATGATTTTTATATTGTATAGATATATCTTTATTCTTTTATTTCTGTGTGGTTTAAGATTCCAAAGACATTCTTTGCTTTTGCCAAACTTTTCACCTTTAACCCTTTTGCCTTGTAGCGTCTTGTTTTTCATGTGAAGCATTGGTTTTGTGACAAAACATATCACTTTTGTCTTACTAAGATTATGACACTCAAATGTTGACACAAAAAATTGCAAAAGGAGGTACCCATTTATTTTTCTAGGAAAAGTTTATGAAATTGAAAATAAATGTCCTACTTTTTGGGATCAAGGACTCTTCATATATTTTGTACTATTTCTGTATGAGTCTATGAAGAAAGGTCAGGTGACACCCAATGACACCATTATTATTATTATTATTATTGTTATTGTTGTTCTTGTTATTGTTGTTGCTGTTGCTGTTGCTATCATAATATTAGTATCATTATTATTATATTTATTATTATTATTATTATCATTTTTATTTTTATTATTTTTATCATAATGATAATATTTTTATTATTCATTTATTATTATTATTTTTTATATTAATTATATTATTACTATTAATATTATTATTCATATATATATATATATATATATATATATATATATATATATATATATATATATATATATATATATATATATATATATATATATATATATATTTTATGTATATATATATATATATATATATATATATATATATATATATATATATGTATATATATATATATATATATATATATATATATATATATATATATATATATATATATATATATATATATATATATATATATATATATATATATATATATATATATATATATATATATATATTGTATTTTTTTGGTGGGGGTAGAGGTTGGGCTGCAAAAATGCACTATAGTTGAGGTATATGAACTGGTTATTATTGATGTATTAATCCACCATTGCATACATAAAGGTAAATTGTGTTTTCTATATTTTATATGAGGGGGGAGGGGTGGATTTTCCAAGGATAACAGGAGCAACATTGTTTGAATAGCTATTGCAAAACATGCCATCATTGTTGCAAAATTGAGTTTTTGTAGTATTACATTTTTGTTGAAGGAAAATAGCAGAACCAGATCAATTTTAAAACTTGGCTCTCCCCTCAATAGACTCGTATAAAACATGTTCTTGCAAAATGCATGCTATACCCCACTTCAATAATTAAACATAAAATGTTTCCAGTAATACAAGAAGAGACAATTAATTCTTAAAGAAATATATGAAGAATTATATAGATGTGCAATTATGACCTCACACTTTACACTGCAATGTCTACTTTTCAACATGCTGGTGAAATCTTCGAAATGCAACATTTCCAATAACTTTACCAACAACATTTTGTTTCTTTAAAAGTCAAGTATCATAAAAAAAGGAAATGAAAATTCACGGGGCTATTCCTTTAGTACCTAAAAATTCTAAAGCTGTAAGGTGGTCAATTTTTAAATGATTTTGACATAATTTTTTGGATCTCTTTGTAGAGAAGCAAGTATCTGTTTAAAAAGTTGCCATGGTAGCCTTAGGTTTCCTAAGGAATTTAGAAATTGATGTGTGAATCAAACTTCTAACGATCCAGATTTGAACTTGTAGATTTGTGTAATACAAGGTTTAGGAATGTTCCTCTCCTCTCATTGCTCTTTTGAAGCCCCAGTCGATGACATGGGATCCCCTCAAGCAACTTGAGTCTCAAGCAAAAACATGTTTGTATAGGCTAAAAGCTTTACCACCAACAACAACAACCATTGGTCTGTTTTTATCATTATCAACGAACGATAAATGATAAATCATCTGCAGTGTTTCATTACATGCACAGAATTTTGTTGTTGAGAGTTGTAAAAATATTGCCAAAAGAAGTTGACCTGAGAAATCATAAAAATGTAAATCTTTCCTTCTGTAGTCGCCCTTTACGAGTTCAATAACAAACACTCCCAGAAATATTTCTGTAACGTACGTTACCTGAGTTTGAACTCCAAAAATTCTACCTTGGATTCATACCCATCTACATGTGATAAGATTTGTTAGCTCAACATATCCCTTTATGGGATTTGAGCTTATGCGATAACTAACTGAAGAGCTCTCGCCCGGATACGTTTAGATTTTTGCAGCATTTATCATATCCTAAGCATTTTTTGGATATTTTCATGTGTTGCTTTGTTTGCCTTAAATAGATCGATAATGTTGATGCAATAACAGTTCATATTGTTGCATAGTTTTAACGAATTCTGCATTCAAAAATTCAAAAAGACAAAACTGCTCTAATCCACTTTAACAACAGCAACTCCTTCTTTCTTCGCCCCAGCCTCCATCTCAAAGAATCCATTATCCCCAGTAAAGACAGTTCTCGCTTCCTCGGAATCAATCTCGATTCGAAGCTTTCCTATCTCCCCCACATCAACACCCTCAAAACCAACTGTCACAAAATCCTCAATCTCCACCTGGTCCTCTCCAGCACTATAACTGGGTAGCTAATCGTCTCACCCTGCTCACCTTATACCACTCCCTTCCTCAGGTCCAAGCTGGACTACAGCAATTTCATGTATGCCTCCACCTGCAAACTTTATTTGAGGCACCTCAAGGTTACTAAAAACACTGCCCTAAGGCTCTGCCCTGGCACCACCCATTCCACCCCCATTACCAGTCTCCACATATGAGGCCAAAAAACTCCCCTTTGACATCAGGTGCACCAGGACCGACCTCTCCTTCACTCTTCGTATCCTCATTGATCCACGGAACCCTTGCTTCCATTCCATTCGCTCTCCCTCCGTCACCAACCTCTTCAACCTCAACAAATGCATCCCTCCACCCTTCGGGATCCCGATTCACTTCACCAAAGCCAACATCAACATTTTTTTAATTGCCAGGCACACTATCCCTCCCATGCCCACCTGGTTTATCAAATCCCCCAAGGTTTTCCTTGGCCTTTCCTCCTACACAAAAGCTCTCCACAACCCAGCCTTCTTTCACTCCCAAGGTACTGCCAACTCAATAGACATTTACACGACTTCTCTTTCCTCTTCACCTACGGCTTCACTCGAGGAAGGCTCCTCTGCAGCCACTGCTGCCTGTCTCGGCCTCACCCTCTCCTCAAGGCTTCCCAATGGAGCCTCAATCTACTCTGCTGAAGCAAAGGCCATCCTCCTGGCCTTAAACTTTGTTGAACTCTCCTTCCGCCCCCACTTTGCCATCTTTCCCGACTTTAAATCCGTTCTCACTGGCATCCTCAACATGCTCTGATCCAATCCACTCATCCTGCAAATTCTAAATAAACTTCACGCTTTTTCCTCCTTGGGGAAAAAAAAATCTTTTTCTGGACCCCCAGCCATGTCGGCATTCCAGGCAATGAGAGAGCTGACAGAGCTGCCAACAACGCTCTGTCGAATCACATCTCCCTTTTCCTATCCCGCACTCAGACCTTCGTTTCTCCACTTCCAGCTACCTCAGTAAGACCTGGCAAGACTCCTGGAATCTCGAGACCAGATACAAACTTCACACCATCAAACCCAAAGTCGGAACCAACGTCCCCCTGCACAGTCTCAGCCGCAGGGAGGACATTATCACCCACATCCGCCTCGGCCACACCTTTCTCACCCACTCTCACCTTCTTTCCAGCTCCCCCGCTCCTCTCTGCCCTACACGCAACACCAATCTCTCGATCAAGCATATCCTCTTAACCTGTCCCATATACCTGTTACCCACATTATCAAACTCTTCAATGTTGCTTACCATATATATGCTGATGACATTCAGCTATATGTTAGCTTTGATCCTAAAAAGCCAGGTGATAGGGAAGCTGCCCAAGCTCGCTTGTCAAATTGCATTGCGGCGGTTAAAGACTGGATGCTTTATAACAAACTTAGACTTAATAACACCAAAACTGAATTTTTGATCATTTCATCAAAAAAACAAATGCATTCCATCAAGTCCATTGATTTGAGGATCGGTGGGTCTGTGATTGTTCCTTCATCATCCGTTAAAAATTTAGGTATCATGTTTGAACCTTGTATGAATATGAATTCCCAGATCTCTTCAATATGTCATACTGTTAATTTTCATTTGCGTAATATTTTTAGAATCAGACGGTACATTGATCAAAATTCTTGTGCTCATGCAGTGTGATCTCTCGTCCTTTCTCGGCTGGATTATGGCAACTCCCTGCTTGGTGGCATATCACGTGAAAACCTTCAACGCTTGCAAAGACTTCAAAATCGTGCAGCGCGCATGATTTTTTGTGTTGATAGACGTACAAGTGCTTCCCCCCTCTTGCGTGTTCTTCATTAATTGCCCATTCAGCAGAGAATCGATTTCAAGATCGTACTGCATGTGTACAGCTGCATTAAAAAAAATGCGCCTTCATACCTTCAAGATTTGCTGCATATTTATGAGCCTGGACGCGTTGGTCTAAGATCCGCCAACAAGGATGTCACTCGCCTTGTGGTGCCAAGAACTAGTCGTGTCAGTGGGGACTGTGCCTTTTCTGTCCTGGGACCACGTTTGTGGAATAATCTACCCATTGCAATCCGTCAGGCTCAAACTGTTTATACTTTTAAGAAGGCCCTTAAGACTCATCTTTTTCCTACTGATTAAGTTTTATGCTGTCTATACTATTTAATTTCTTGTTTCATTTATCTAGTTTTTTTTTATCAATTCTTTTATGCTTTTATATTGTCCTGCAAATGTTTAAAAAAAAATTGATATTGTATATTAAGAGTTTGTCTATGTATTATCAATTTTATTGTAAAGCGCTTCGATTCACGGGAAAGGCGCTATATAAATAAGTTCAATATTAATAATAATAATAATATACCTGAACTCCAGATCGCACCTCTTCCCCTCCATCTCCATATATAAGCTTTTCAAAAACAATCCTACCTCCAACTTCATCTCCTTTCTCCGCAACAGCAATTTATTTCACCTAATCTAAACCTCCCTTTCCTTCCGTTCTCTGCCTTACCTTCCTCACCTTCCTTTTATTACCTTCACTTCTTTCCCTTATTCGCCTTCTATCCCTCCTTCCCTCCATTCCACCTCTCTTTCCACTCTGTCCAAACTCAAGCACCTTAGTTTTTAATACCCTCTTGGCACATTTGACTCTGACTTGTCGTGGTGCCGTTAAACATCAACAGACCAAATCGAACCAAACCAAAATTCACTAAAAATGTTTCAAATACTCAGATTTCATTCCACACAATCCGAAGGAATTTAGCATATACATTGACTCGGGAAATACCACCAAATATCTCCGATTGAAATAAAGCTATATTTTCATTGGCTGTAGTATAAAAATACCATTTGGCATTATGCTAATTGAGCTTGATATCATGTGTAGTCCAATTTGGGTATAACTTTTGTATTTGATAGCTCATTTTGCTATAAATTGGATTCAAAAGACCTATTAAAAGCTAAAGAATAGCTAAATAGCTTAAATAGGATAGGTTTTTTAAACCATATAATGCATTGAATTTCTGTCTGTAAGATCACCAAAGTGTTTACAATTCACTGATAAAAAATATAAAAAAATATAAAAAAACACCTTTGAAAATCAGCCTGTCGCATTAGACGCATGACTTGGCTTGCAGTAATCTTATCTACAATAAGTTGTTAGCTCAACATCCCTTTAAGGGACTTAAGCTTTTGCGATGACTAACTTAAGAGCCAGGTTCTCTCCCGGATATGTTTAGATTTTTGCAGCGTTTATTATACCCTAAGCATCTTTTGGATATTAAGCTGATGTTTGGCTTAAATAAATCGATATGTTGATCCAATAAGAAATTCATATTGTTGCATAGTTTTAACAAATTCTGCATTCCAAAATTCTCTTAAAATTTTTCAAATACTCGGATTTCACTCAGCGCAATGAATTTAGCATATATAATAACATTGTCTCGGGATATACCACCAATCATTTCCATTTAAAAGAAAACTATGTTTTCATTGGCTGGAGTGTCAAAATACTGTCTTGCACATATGCTAATCGAGCATGATATCCCGTTTGGGATTTTCTCCCAATGAGTAGTCCAATTGGCGTATAACTTTTGTAGTTGATAGGTGATTTGGGCTATAAATTGGTTTAAAAAACCTATTAAGCCAAGAATGGCTAAATAGGTTATTTCAACCATATAACACGATTAAATCTCTGGCTGAAAAATCACCAAAGTGTTAATAACTCACTGATAAAAAATAATTGAAAAATATAAAAAGACACCCTTGCACAGTCCCTTCTGTAGATGCATTAGTTAGATACATGACCTGGCTTGCAGTAATCTTATACAGAGGAACTTGTTGTTTGCAAGGCTACAGACTCTATTACTGTAAACTAAGTATAAATCCAGTGCCTTTTTGAAGAATTTCTTAGTGGTAGAGTGGGGGTGACAATAAACAAAATGGACCTTTTTTTTTAATTGTTACCCCCAGGTAACATTTGCTTTCTTTTCAGATATTTTGCTTCATATCCAGACAATTTTCTTAGATTTTCAAAACATTTTCATGAAATTTTCAGGTAGTTTTCTTCAATTTTCAGAAAATTTTGCTCATTTTTGGAAAATTTTGCTTAATTTGGGAACTTTTTGACCAATTTGGGAACTTTTTGACCAATTTGGGGATAGTTTTCTTCAGTTCTTGAAAATTTTCTTTGATTTTCAGAACATTTTCGTGAAATTCATTTTGGGGTATTTTTGGAACATTTTGCTTAATTTCGGAAAAATTTCCTCACTTTCGGGAATTTTTGGCCAATTCTGGGTTTCATTTCTGGACAAATTCTTTTGATTGTAGGAACATTATCTTCCTTTTTCAGGAAATTCACCGTTATCTGTGATGGGTATATCTTAAAGGATTCAGGGGTCAAGTACATCCATCTTATCAGCTTATATTAAAGAGGACTTTAAAAGAAAGTTTAAAGATTGTTTTAGTTATATTTTGTAATAAAGATTGGTACTAATGGAAGTGTATTAGTGGGATGCTATCAGGCCTAGATGTTATTATAAATTAATTGTGATTCATTAATTGCAATAATTAATTATTTGCTAGAATGGCTAATACATAATCAATACTTAAAATCATGTCTTGTTGCAAGGATGTAATGTTTATCTTGATTTTATACAAAAGTATTTTGCTGTTGGTATGTCTATTTATGAGTTCTATTTCACTTAAAAGCAAACATTTTTAATAAAATTTGCATAATATTGATGTTGCGGCTTATCTTTTTTAAGCTTACTTGAAAAGCAGTTTTCACATATTTAAACGATATTAAAGCTCCCATAAGCAGTGGGGCAACTAGAGTCCTGCAGGCCCATAGGGATTTTGGCCTGTGTAGCGATGTCTGAACCACGGCAGCAGGGGCTGGGGGAATTGCCCCTGACCCTAAAGCAATGGGCAGAATATGCCCTTTTAAAATTGTGTGGATGGGGGCAGGAGTTGCCCTTTTGAAAGTTGTGGGCATACTGGTCTGGATCCTGTTGGCGGACCGGTCTGGATCCTGTGGGCAGACGGGTCTGGATCCTGTTGGCGGTCCGGTCTGGATCCTGTGGGCAGACGGGTCTGGATCCTGTTGGCAGACGGGTCTGGATCCTGTTGGCGGTCCGGTCTGGATCCTGTGGGCAGACGGGTCTGGATCCTGTTGGCGGACCGGTGTGGATCCTGTGGGCAGACCGGTCTGGATCCTGTGGGCAGACCGGTCTGGATCCTGTGGGCAGACCGGTCTGGATCCTGTGGGCAGACCGGTCTGGATCCTGTGGGCAGACCGGTCTGGATCCTGTGGGCAGACCGGTCTGGATCCTGTGGGCAGACCGGTCTGGATCCTGTGGGCAGACCGGTCTGGATCCTGTGGGCAGACCGGTCTGGATCCTGTGGGCAGACCGGTCTGGATCCTGTGGGCAGACCGGTCTGGATCCTGTGGGCAGACCGGTCTGGATCCTGTGGGCAGACCGGTCTGGATCCTGTGGGCAGACCGGTCTGGATCTGGATCCGGTCTGATCCTGGCAGACCGGTCTGGATCCTGTGGGCAGACCGGTCTGGATCCTGTGGGCAGACCGGGTCTGATCTCAGGGCAGACCGGTCTGGATCCTGTGGGCAGACCGGTCTGGATCCTGGGGCAGACCGGTCTGGATCCTGTGGGCAGACCGGTCTGGATCCTGTGGGCAGACCGGTCTGGATCCTGTGGGCAGACCGGTCTGGATCCTAATGGCAGACCGGTCTGGATCCTGTGGGCAGACCGGTCTGGATCTGAGGGCAGACCGGTCTGGATCCTGTGGGCAGACCGGTCTGGATCCTGTGGGCAGACCGGTCTGGATCCTGTGGGCAGACCGGTCTGGATCCAGGGCAGACCGGTCTGGATCCTGTGGGCAGACCGGTCTGGATCCTGTGGGCAGACCGGTCTGGATCCTGTGGGCAGACCGGGTCTGGATCTGGGCAGACCGGTCTGGATCCTGTGGGCAGACCGGTCTGGAGACCGGTAATCCTGTGGGCAGACCGGTCTGGATCCTGTGGGCAGACCGATCTGGATCCTGTGGGCAGACCGGTCTGGAACCTGGAGTTGCCCTTTTGAAACTTATTTGAAGTTATATAAGTTATACAAGTGGAAATTCACAGAAATGCATTTCCTTAAACTCGCTGTTTATGGTATATGGATAGGTAGTGTCAACATGAGCTTCAAGGAGACATAAAGTCATTATTTCATCAGATAGAGGATACATATCTTAACCAACTACCAGAAACAGCAAGTCAAAATCATATATCTATCTCAAGTTATTAATGTTTGAAGTTGACACATAGAGGCTGCCATTTTGTTAAATTCTGTATTGAAATATTGTGCATGATGACATAATTTTCCAACAAGGAATTTAATGTATTTAGTTTTAACAGCATGTTTTGATAATGTCATGGGTACACAAAAAATTCCTTGACCCTTACATAAGAATTTTTTTTTATCATAACCTAAAAATCTTGAGGTAAATAAAAAAAAAATACAAAGCATTCCAACATCCTGCTGGGCCGATGACATCATAATCTGCATGTTTTGAAATCAAAATGGCGGCTCCCATAGTAACTTTTTAGTAGTAGAATTAAAGTTTTTCATAATTATAAAAATTGTGTTAGATTGCTTAAGGGGGTATGAAACTTGGTCACAAATGTTTTAATTTTTAATTCTATTATATGAAATATGGATTATGTCAGACTTTATGTCTCCTTTAAATGGTATAAATTTACAACAACAAAAAAGTGAACAGCAAAAGGTCCCATCAAAATAAGTTTAATAAAAATTGTCTATTTTTACAGCATTGTAACAATTAGATATCTAATAAGCATAAATTGTGTAATATTTTGTGACCTTAAAATGGGACAACTAGAAATTTGCTCTATTCAACTTATTGTTTTTCGGTCCTTCCATAAAGATATTTTGAATATTCTATAGTGAACAGGAAATTGATTTTTTTTTTTTTTTTTTTCGAGCTGAAGGAAGTTTTATATATATATTTTTTACTGTTTCTGTATTAATCCATGAAGCTGTCATAGACACATTAATATTGTTGTTTAGGAATGCAAACATTGCCAAAAGAGTCCATCAAAATAATTGAATGTTCCTTTCCATCGAGTTCATTAAGAGACACTCCCAGGGATGTTTTTGTAATGTTATTTTGAACTCTTGTACCTTGGATTCAAACCCATCTACCTGTGATAAGATACCTTTCTTTGATAGTCCTCAAATCATATAAATGGAAATTCATGGGAATAAATCTTTAAAAGCAATCCAAACTTAATTAACTCTCTCCATTTTGGAAATCTGCTATTCTTCATTTCATCACAAGAAGTTTCTGAACTCCTGACGAACAAGGACTTGATAATATTTTGATGAGAAAGTGCTGAAAAATTTGTAATCTTGTTTCAATTTCAAGATATTAATTCATTTACGTTTCGCTACATGTGTATATATATATATACAATTACTCTCCCTAGAGAGCGATAAATGTTCGTAAAAATATGTAACGGTTTTGTTACTTATAAAAAGAAATGTAATGTATGAGGTGGGTAAGCAAAAAGTTATTGATTGCTAATAATATGTTGAAAGTTTATGGGAAAGTTAATATATCAAGATGGATTTTACATCCTTGCAACGATACATGATTTTAACTATGGTATATTTTCCTCATATAGTGCTAATATATTAGCCATTCTGAGCAAATATTGCAATTAAGGAATCACAATTAATAAATAATAGCATCTCACAAATACACTTCCAAGTGGCAATCATTTTGCAAAATATAACTGAACAGATTTTATTAATTTCTTTTGAACTCCTCTTTCATATTAGATAGACTTACTTGACCCCTAAACTAATCTTTCAAGATAAGAGTGATTTTATGCATCAGTTATTACTGGACATGCAGTCTTCTATCATCTGCATGCAAAAAACTGCTTGTGACTTGTGTGTTTTGTGCTAGGTCATGTGTGTGATTTGAAAGGTTTTTTTTTTATCAGTTAGTTATTTACACTTAGGTGATTTTATACTCAATTGCGCTATATGGTTTAAATAGACTATTCAGGCTATTTTAGCCATTCTTGAGAATTTGATAGGTTTTAAACCCAAGTGATAGCTCAAATGAGCTATCAAATACAGGTGCTATACCCCCAATTTGACTATACGCATTGGGAGAAATATTAAACAGTATTTTAAGCTCAATTAGCATATGTGCCAGACGGTATTTTAATGCTCCAGCCAATGAAGACATCAATCGGAGATATTCGGTAGTATTTCTCGAGCCAATGTTATTATATATACTAAATTCATTCGAAATGCACTGAGCGAAAACCAAGTATTTGAAACAATTTTTAGCGAATGCAAAATTCATTAAAACTATGCAACAATATGAACTGTTATTGCATGAACATTATAGATCTATTCAAGGCAAACATAGCAACACATCAAAATATTAAAAAACGCTTAGGATATAATAATTCCGAACGTATTCGGGCGAGAACCTGACTCTTGAGTTAACCATCACTTAAGCTCAAATCCCTTAAAAGGGATGTTGAGCTAAAAATTCACCAACAAGATGCCCTTACTTATGGGTCAAGTTTGCCTTTAATGTAATTATCTGAAAATATAGATGCCATTTGCCAAATAAGAAGAAAATTATGGTGAACGAACTTTGATCTGCACAACAAGCAACTTTGAATCCATGTTTTCAATTAGTAAATCTTTAGTGGAATTGATGTTCCGTAAAATACATTGATTGTAAAGACAGTAAGTGTGTGTGTCATTGCACTGATTTTCATTAATATAGACTTCCTTAACCAGTCATTTTCGAACATACTTGTGGTCAGAGGCATAAAAAGTGAGGGAGAAGGGGGCAAGCCAGGCCTCTGAGAGACTTTTACCTTTCCTGTTACATGCTTTCTATTCAGTTGGGAGGTAAAATAGGGGAAATATTAACATATAATTAAAAAAAAGCAAATGGTATAATTGAACACAAATTTGGTAAAGTTGGTGAAATTTAGCAACATTTTCTGAAAATTGAGACAAATTTTCAGAAAAGAAAGAAAATTTCCAGAAAATTGAAGATGTCCCGAAAATGTAAGGTGATTTTCTGATTAGACGTTTCATGGTAACTTGATTTACCAGCGCAATTTTTCTGCAAGCTTGCAGTCGGGAAATTTGAGGGTTGTTGCTCCCCCTTTCCCCACCCACCCCTCCATGGGTCCCTGCTTATAGTACCTTGATGTGTGTTAGTGAATTGTTCATCATGGTCACAATTTATAAAGATTTTATGTTGGAATGGAGAAAAGCATTAACCGTCATGCATAGTTTGAAATTCTGCATGCTAACTCTAGATCATCCATTTGTCATCCAGGCACCTAATTCTTTTCAAGGAACAACTCTGTGTAAATTGTTTATCATCTCATCTTTTATTGTGAGACGGCTGATAACTCTTCCCTCTCTTCACTCAAGACTAAACTCAGACATGCTTCTTCCCACTTCAGTATATCCTCAGAACATTTTTTGAAGTGTGGGAGTGAAGCATTTTAATGGTGTGATAATGAGACACACACATCACTTTCTCAAACCATGGAAATGTCATTTAGCACAGCATAGCAAGGTTTAATGTCACGAAAGCATCCAGTGCTGGACATTATATCAAGACGGCCATGGCCTTTGATAACTAGTTGTGAACTCACTGAATGCAGACCTACGGGGATACGAACCGGGACATGTGGGTGAGAGGACAAAGCACTAACCACTACACCATGGAGGTTTCGACCGACTGATGTTTCCCTGCTCAAACTAGGATGGTGATGACATCATTTTAAATGCCAGAGGCCTGACATCACCATGGTGTTTGATGATATGAAAATAATTATTTCAGAGAGTTGGAGGTGTCCTCCAAACTTAGATAGTTTTTCCCCTGTATGAGTAACACCAAAATTTGGTCATTTGTGCCCTTTTCTGACCGTTATCATGCTGGAAGGCTTGTGGGAGCCTGTGCTTTTAATACTCACCTCTCATTTGGCAGGCGTAGAAAGTGGGGATAAGGAGAGGATATCGCCTTCCCTGTTGCATGCTTCCTTTCTGGTTGGAAGGTTAATTTGGAAAATTATTTAGAATTGGAGAGTAAAAATGATAAAATTGAAGAAACATTTCTTAAAATTATTGGAAATGTGGTAAAATATGTCAACATTTTACAAAAATTTAAGGAAAATGAAGAAAATTTCCTGATAATGGAAGAAAATTTGTGAAAATTGAAGGAAATTTCTTGATTGGCAGAAATGTTGGATGAAACAGTTTTGAAATAATGAAGATGAAACAATTTACCAGTGCAATTTAACCACTTTTTGTAATTGGGGAGTTTTGGGGTTCTCATCTCCCCCCAAGAAGGGACCTTAAGCCTGCCATGCAATACATGTAAGATTCGGACCCTAACATCAGCGATGTTCGGTTTTTCCGCATTAGAAAATGGAACATCTCAAGGCCACGAAAATGTGTGCATCACTGCCCTCACACTCCATACATACAGTGTACAAATTATACATACACTGTACGTACATAGTTTTTTTAGGAATGATTTACAGCATGTACATTATTTAAGGAAATTATGAGTATTAAAGGGCACTGCGGGAAGCAATGTGGTAGATGTCATGGCACAATATTGACATGGTATATCATAAACTCGACCGTAGAGTATATATTAGTCAATCTATGACAAGCATTTGAAAGCTTTTGTGCATCTTTTAAGTAGAAAAAGATATTTGAATGATATCTTAGTTATTCTGTTTCTCTGTTAACCATTTGATTTTTTTTGTCAAAATAAAATATGCAAAATATTTCTGAAGGTGTTTTCTGTCATCTGGAGTATACAGCAGGCAATTGTTTTTTTTTCCTTCATATTTCCTAACAGATATTAAGAAATAATTCTAGTTCACCACAAGTAAAATAACAGCTAGGGCAGCATTTGAAAATAACCCGTACATCATCAGCATTCAGAAAGACCAATAAACAATGCTGGTATTCCGCAATCCCACAAATCATCTGTTTTATATGATGGCTGTCTTCTGGTAACATCAACACCATTTAATGGATTGCGCCTCTTGGTGAAGCTAAGTGACACATGCTGATGTATGTGTTTTATATGAGTTTGCAAATGGCTTGTACAGTCTTTAAATGGTGTATGACTGGCTTAAAGCAATATACATAGTTTTTGTACAGAATGAAAGGAATGAAATTTTCAACCTTTTGTAATGTGCCCCAGATCTTGTCATCACCGGAGAGAGGTGGGCAACGAGGGGTGTAGATATAGGCCTAATGGGATTTCTCAAAGGGGGCACAAAAACGTCAAGTGAGGGTACAGTCTCCATATTTGCTTTTTTGTTTGATTTATGCAAGGCCTCTCAAGAGGAATTGGCTCCTATGCCATGCCTGCTATAGGCTGGCTGACTGTAAGAAAAAGGGCATTTTTAGCTGAAGAAACAGAATACTATCCAACACCTAACTCCCAGTCAATTATTTGAGAGTGAGGAGCAGGATGGGTCATGGGGAACCTGGAGAGGAGCAGGATGGGTCACGGGGAACCTGGAGAGGAGCAAGATGAGTCACGGGGAAGCTGGAGAGGAGCAGGATGGATCATGGGGGAACCTGAAGAGGAGCAGGATGAGTCAGGGGGAACCTGGAGAGGAGCAGGAGAGGAGCAGGATGGATTATGGGGAACCTGAAAGAGGATGGGTCAGGGGAACCTGGAGAGCAAGGTGAGTCACGGGAAGCTGGAGAGGGCAGGATGGAACCTGAAGAGGAGCAGGATGAGTCAGGGGGAACCTGGAGAGGAGCAGGAGAGGAGCAGGATGGATTATGGGGAACCTGGAGAGAAGCAGGATGGGTCATGGGGAACCTGAAGAGAAGCAGGATGAGTCACGGGGAACCTGGAGAGGAGCAGGATGGATTATGGGGAACCTGGAGAAAAGCAGGATGGGTCACGGGAAACTGAAGAGGGGGTTGTTGATGTTTTATTTCCACTTCTGCAAGAATCACTTCCTCAACTGATATGAATCAATATTTTGGAGTGAAGAATATGACTTAAAAACATTGATACTTTCCAAGCGTAAGATCTTGTACATGACAGCAACGTTAAGGTTCAAGATCTGTTGACATCCACAAATAGCCAAATAGAAGAGTGTTTTAATTGGAAAACTAGGCTTAGCTACTATATTTAATTTTCTAGCTTTGGCTGGTCAAAATTGGATAATTTTTTTAGCATATGTAATATTTGTGATGTATGAACAGAAAGACAGCACAATTAAGATCTGTATTATATATTTAAATATAATTAGAATGTCTCTTCCACCTGGATGGGGGGATTGAATGTCCCTGCAAATTATCTTCTCAAGTCCTTCAGAAAGTTGTGATGCATTGGAACAATGAATTTACATATGAAAGTATAGGGATGTTTGATTAGCAATTTCCCTGTGTTCCCGGAAAGTGTTTGTAACCACCACTTCCTTCCCCGCCCGTTTCATGTTCCTTCCTGTTCGTGTTCTTACATTGAAATTGGCATATTTCTACTCAAAAAGTTTTAAAATGGTCACAAATTATTTTGCTATTCATGGTTTTTACTGGATTTTTAAAGGAATATTCCTGTGAATTTTCATTTTCATATATATGACAGAGGACTATTAAAGGGGTTATGGCATTTTTAAAGATTTGTGTGTTGAAAAGTTACCTTAAAGTATTCAGTACATGTGATGTTCTAATTGTAGACCCAAACAATTTGTATGTATTTTTTTGAAAATTAATTGCCTCCTAAATTATTGGAAACATGATTTGTTTAATCATCCCCTGCCACCTCCTCCTCCGGAAACTCTTTTCTCCCACCTTCTGCAGGAAAAGTGTTCTTTTCTTCTGGATACCCAGCCATGTTGGCATCCCTGGCAATGACAGGGCTGATACAGCCGCTAAGCTTGCCCTTAACCTCCTCCCTTCCCCTTTTCCCAAAACCCTCTCTGACATCAAACCGCTTATCGCTTCTCTTGTTCGTGACCGCTGGCAAACCTTATGGAACTTCCAAATTGATAACAAACTCCATGTTATCCAGCCCACAATCGATCAAATCCACCATCAACAACCTTTCTCGTATCGACAACGTTCATATTACCCGTCTTAGAATTGGTCACACCCACCTCACTCACTCCCACCTCCTTATTGGTTCCCCCCAACCCCTCTGTAACAATTGCCACTGCATCCTTACAATCCAACACGTTCTCCTTGCTTGCCCCCTGTACAACCTTCCCAGAGCTTCTCTCGCTCCCCACAACTCAATTGCTGAGTTCTTCCAAAAAAGTCCTCCAGATAAAATAGTCTCCTTCCTTCAGCATGCATCCCTCTACAACCATATTTAATCCTCCTCTTCCACCCCCTCTCTACTCTGTTTTTAGTTTTCCCATGCACCTCCTCTCTCGATCACAGCTTTCTGGCTTTTGTTTTGAATTTCTCTCATTCTTCCCTGGTCTCTTTCCTTACTACCTCTAAAGTGATCTGACCTCTCAGGCACAATTTGACCTTCGTTGTCGTGGTGCCGTTAAGACCTCATCAAACAAACAAACAAACAAACATTGAAGTATGGGGTGCAAGTGTGCTTTAAAAGATCATACTTTGCCCATCTGCCCATGAATCTTACAGTCTAAATGGAAGAAATATAGAAATACATGTTTAAAGAGTTATCTTGGATCTGTCTTTATGACATCACATTTTACACTGCACATCACTTTCCAACACATTGTGAAATACTTAAACTGCAGTAACTCCTAAAGGGAATAAGATATTTTTTTTCACCATTGATTAATTGTTGCTTCTGCCCATCCATTTATCATTAAGATAGCTAAGACCCTGAGCTCTATGGTATAACAAATCTTCTTTTGCAATACACCTTAAAAGATTCTTTGAATTTTTCTTAAATAAATGATTCTTGAGAATCCGTATTCACATATATTTTCACAAGTTTCAATTGTGTTTGTGGTACCACTACCTTCTTATAATCTGACAACCCTCCACCCTACAATGCAATTCTACTATAAATTTGAGGAGAGTGGTTACTTTTGATTAATTACTGGAGGTGTCTGCAACTAAGTCCTTGGTGTTAAGCTGACATTCAATATAATCCTTTCGCTGTCTAGCAAATTACCTCTATAACCAAACTTGCAAGATTTCTCTTTGTCATGAAAAGCCATGTGGGTTATTCCTTGAATTCTTTCGTTCTATTTTCAAGGAATTCTTGTTCCAATGTTTGATATAAGGAGATCAACATAGTAATTTAGGTGAAAGACCAGAGTGTCAGTGAGATGGTAGGTCTTTTAGAAGTCTCCCGCTGCGTGAAGATGCTGCTTTTTTTTTTTCCTAAAGGGTTTCCTCCATTGTGTGATTGGAGGACATTGAGTGGGTTTTGATGCAGAGCTGGAAGAGGGGAGGTTCTTGCTTGCTGCTTGCTCACTTTCCTGCTCTTTCATCAAAAACTCGAGGTGTATGTTTGGCCATGCGAGTCATAACGTTTCCTATCATAGCTTCTTAAGAAAAATCAATTTTTACGTCATAACAATCAGTTCTTACGTCGTAACCATTCCATTTTATACGTCTAATAGGGTCTCTAATTGGCTAAATAGACATAATTTTACACGTAAAAACTAATTTTCAGACATATTTTACGTGGAAGAAAAATCAATTCTAACAATTGTATGACGTAATAATTATTTCTTACGTCGTAACAATCATTTCTTACATGGCAACAATCAGTTCTTAGGTTGTAACAATTCCATTGCATACGTCTAAAACGGATCACTGATTGGCTGTTTCCATTAGACGTAAGAATAGAAAATTAGTTTTCACACGTAAAATTAGAATCAATTTTTCTTAGACGTAAAATATGTATGAAAATTAGTTTTTACACGCAAAATTATGTCTATATTCTTATGCCTAAAAGGAAACAGCCAATTAGCGACCCATTTTTAACATATGAAATGGAATTGTTACGCCATAAGAACTGATTATGATGATGTAAGAATTGATTTTTCTTAGACGTTATAATAGGAGACATTATGACCTGCATGGCCAACCAGAAAGGTGAGGTATCAAGTCTGTATGGATTGTTAAGTTGTTTACTCGGGATTGAAGCGTCAGTGATTGTGGACAGTTGACCATATGCAATTATGCAGGAGTAACTCTTATAGAAAGATGTGTAAAAGTTGCAGATTAAAAGGTTAGAATGAACAGTGAAATAAACATCTGAAGAACTTTCATTTCTTGAGATTTGTTATCATTGCTTTGTTCTTCCTATCTTCGGGGTATCTTGTTTTGTTTTTTTGTTAATTCCCCAGCAATGCTGGCAGCCTGGCACTCATTAAACAGCTGAGTGGACTGAAGCAAGTAGAGTAAAGTGTCTTGCTCAAGGACACAATATAGCACTCACGACGACAGGAATGGAACCTGGTACCTTTTGCATACGAAATATGACTCCTTATAACCACTGAGTCACTGCACCACTTACCTTTCTTTATCTACTATTTGCTATAACATCTGTGTGTTCTTGATATATTGATTTCCTGGTATAGCTGCAGTTCCAAAGAAAGGAATTGATAAACAGCCAGAACGTGTAAATATAAATGATTTTCCTTCCTCCACACTTTTAAGAATATTCCCATGGATTTTTATTTTTTCATATATGATAGAGACAATTTTTAGAAACAAAGTGGTGAAAAAAAACTATGTTAATATCTTATTCTGTTTGGAAGTTACAAAATTTTAAAGTATTTTTGAACTTGGACAAAAGTGACTGATTGGCAACATCTGTGATGTCATAGAGACAATTTTAACAAAACATCTTTTGTATTTCTTTAAAAATGGATTTTTTTTCTTGTTGAAAATGTGATGTACAACTGAGAAAAAAGAAGAAGTTTTCTTGTAAACTATATATTACACCCTACAGTATCTCTATAATGAACCAAAAATGCTATTCGATAATGCAAAAAAAGTGTGATTAAATTTATAAGAAATACATAAGAACTGTGCTGCAATTGCCCTGATGACATCACCAAGCTGAAGGACATACAGTACTGTACGAGGTGTTTTGAAAAGAAAAAAAATCTTCTCTTTAAATTGTTCTAACTTCTAAGGGGAATAAAATATTAACATAGTTTTTTTACCAATTTGTTTTTACAAATTTTCTCTATCATATATGAAAAAATGAAAGTCCATAGGAATATTCCTTTAAATTGTAGCAGATAATTTAAGTGTCAAAAATGAGGGAAAACCATTTTAACCTTGTAACAGTGGGCCTTAAATCCTTTCTTATGACCATAAGGTCATATCTTACAGCTTTCTTCTTTCCAAAAGGACAAAGAAAGAAAACCAAACCAATTCCGCAATTTGATTTGAAGCTAATCTGTCTGTATTGTTATGGAAAAGTTGTGTTTTCCTTGCTGTCCTGCAAAATTCTTATATTTGGCATGAATAATGCATGAATTTCCAATTGGAGTCAACTAGCCTTCGAACGTTCTTTAACTATTGGCTTTGTTGGCCAAGATTTCCCTGAATTTACTTTATTTATTAATGCCTGTAATTTACTACGAAGCTTTAAAAGTCGACAAACATTTTCAACGTCCAAGAATTACATGTGTGTTTATTTGTTCACAGAGGCTAGCTGACCTAGCTTTTCTCTAAAATATCACTTTTCCCACACTACAAGGAAACAAAGAATTAAGTATTTGTGCTTGTTCTCATATTTTAGGGGGAAGATAATACTGAAAATGTTGAAAAAAGTGTTAAAAGATCATATCTTGTTAAGGGATGCGTACACGCAGTGGTTTACAGTGCTATTGAGGGAGGGGGAGGCAAGGGGGAAAGATGCCACAGGGCCTGGGATCAGGAATTTCCCAAATGTACCTCAGTGTATTTTTGGGGAAAAAAGGCAAACGACCATATAAAAAAAAAGACCATAACCACAAGAAGCAATATAATTGGTATAATGGTGCAAATTGGCTTTACACAGCTGAAGACCTTGTTTTTTGCTCTTCAAATTTTTTGAGACATGATGGTCCCCCAAATATTAGTTTACCCCGGGCCTCATGATTTCCTCATGGACACTGGTGTTTTATAGAGGTCTAAGAGCACACTGAAGAAAGTTCAAGAACTCCCCCAATATCTAAATAATTGTTCTATGCAAGAGATATCAACTTTTAATATTGTAACAAATTTGTAACAAACTAACAAATCAGGTTGTCTCTTCACAGTTTTGTTTGTCTAATTTTTCAGTCATGTGCAAGCGTTAAAATTTACCATGAACTTAAAGTGAGATGATTGACGAAATTATGGTGACAGAAGATGTTTTGCTGCACAGATGGAAGAGAAATTTTACTTGACTAACTTGATTTTGCAGGATATTTGATGCAAAGTTATTTGTTTATCTTTTGCAATAGATGCCAAGGTTTTCCTTTCTTAAAGGTCGAAGGAAGATAAAAGAGTAACTTTTTGATCAATTAAAGAGAGGTAGGAACACCACAAGCTTAAATGATTTACCCCAAACCATGCAAACAGCAAAAGTCTGATCAGAATCGGTTACAAAATTTCCATTTTATAGTATTTCAAAACTTAGATACCTAATTAGCACAAATTAGGGCAATATTTTGTGACCTCAGAATGGGGCAACTATAAAATTGCTCATGTTAACTTATTGTGTTTCGGTCCTTTTCCCCCACATATTTTGAATAGGTTGGCTATAGTGAACAAGAAATTGTATGTAATTTATCCTTGGCCAGATTTAGCAGTAGACAGTACTGAGAGTGATCCTTTTTTAAGAACAGATCTGTAAAATACCTGAGATAATAGATTTCCTGCAGCTGTCTTGTTCATATTTTGCGATAAAAATGTACCAAAAAATTAAGTGACAGACCATTTTGTCTTAATTCGCGCTAAAAATCCTAGCTTTTTTCTGATTTTCACCCAAATTTCAAAAACGGTGTGGTTAGTATATAAAGAGGGAGTGCTTAATATTTAGACATGAAAGTATTGAAGGATTATCACTGAGTTGTAAGTTGCGCTGAGCAAAGAAATTTTTCGCAGAGGTATTTAGAATTTGAAATTTATAACTCTGCATAAAGCGTTAACATTAGTTTAGCAAAGCATCATGGGAAATATCACAAAATGTCTATGTCACAAAAAGTTCCTAGTTTAAGGAACCTTTTGGTTCATATCACAGAGCAGAGTGCACAAAGTCAAATGTTAATTTATTACCTCCTAGTGGCATGTATTACCTCCTAGTGGCATGTATTACCTCCTAGTGGTTTAGGCCTCTTTTTAGGACCACTCCCTGACTGGTTGAACGTAACCTTTAATATTAAAGATTTAAGAATAAGAATATTTTTTAGATGTATTCTTTTTCATACATCATTACTTTTGCACGTAGCTGCACGAAAATATTTACAAACTTTGATTTGTCATAACTTGAAAACTTTAAGGCTTATTGTTACTGTTGAACTTAAGGATGGTTCTGCTCAGAATTTAATGTTCTTCCATCTGTGACAAAAATAATGATCTACCTGTCCATATACCTTTACCAATCAGGTATTAAATCGAAGAAAGGAGAGAACTTTTTGTTGTCATATAAATAAACATGTTTATCAATGATCCCCAAACAGGTCTTTTTAGAATAATGAAAGTCATGTCCAGAGTCCTTTTAAAAGGGACAGCATATTTTTTTTTTTTTTTTTTTTTTTATCTAAGCGGAAATGATTGATGGGCAAGGAATGACTGAGGTGAGGTGAGCTGGAGTTCTGATATAGCTTAACTTTTCTTGTATTGTCAGATATAAGATTTATAGCCTATATTTATTTTCATTTAGGCTAGCAATGTCAAGCACTATATAAGAAGCAGAAGGTAGCAAGCAATGCAGTATATATCATAGAAAATGTGACTAAAATGTGGCTAAATATAAGCAGGGAAATGACAAATTTAATAGTGGACAACCTGGACGCTCGACCAAGGCCCCACACAAGGGTCCCCCACACAAGGGGTCCTTACACAATGGGTCCCCCACACAATGGGTTCCCCACACAATGGGTCCCCACACAATGGGTCCCCCACACAATGGGTCCACCACACAATGGGTCTACTACACAATGGGTCCACCACACAATGGGTCCACCACACAATGGGTCCACCACACAATGGGTCCACCACACAATGGGTCTACCACACAATGGGTCCACCACACAATGGGTCCTTCACACAATGGGTCTACCACACAATGGGTCCACCACACAATGGGTCCCCACACAATGGGTCCCCACACAATGGGTCCACCACAATGGGTCCACCACACAATGGGTCCACCACACAATGGTTCACCACACAATGGTCCACCATACAATGGGTCCACCATGAATATCGAGCTAGGAATTTTTTTCTAAAGAGGCTTTAATCAGGGACCCTCACCTAAGAGGCTGCCGAGGGCCCCCACATTCCTAAATCTGGCCCTGAGCAAGGGTGGTACCAGGATATGTCAATCTGGATGCTAAGGCTTGCTGAAAAAGCTTGCACATGTTTTATTTTGCTTTCAGAAATATTGTTGCAAGAAATAGTTGGTAATCATTCCTGAGAGTTGGCAAACAAATACTGACTGTTAACCAAGCTTGCCGAAATTGATATGATATGCACTTAGTAAAGCTTCTGTTACCATTGGTCAACTGCATATGACAGCTTCTAGAGACCTAGATCATCACATCCTCTGTTTCTTAGATTCAGATGCTCAAAAAACAGATCTCTTAAAATCATAAGGCATCTTGATCAAAAACATAAGGAGCTATAAACTGAACAGCTCCGATAAGTAAAGTTCCCAGCTGTTTCATTTGTTCATTCATAGCTCTAGGTGTGAGTGAATCCTCTGACACCAAACCATTTATTTTTTTTATGTCCGGCAACTGTCAAGATCCTCATACCTGTCAATTATGCCAACCGCCCAAAACATGGATGCCAAATTCATTGCCCAACCACCTAAGTAAATGGCCCAAGGGTTACAATTATCATTTCTGTTCAGTTTCTTGGGAAGTTTTCCTGAGAAAAGTGGACTTTGCTGAGAAATTACAAGATTTAACTTAATCAAGTGATTGTTTTTTAGTATAATTTAATTTGGAAAACAGGAAATAAGTGGTTGGAAGAGACGCGGTTACACTCAAATTTTTGTTCAGAAAATAAAAAGCTTTTGGTTGTTAGTAAAGGTATATTGTTGTTTTGATTTATAGAAATTTCACAAAGGTGGGTGTATAGCAATATTTTCTGATTATTTAAAAAATGTTGATTTCATGCAATACTTTTTTTTTTTTTTTTGTGACTATTTTGAAAATCTTGAAACATAATTTCTGCAAAAGTGGACAATTTGACTTCATGACCTTGAAATAGTGTCCAAATATAACCAAACTTGTGCTTTGCATTTTTTGTGGGTGCTGCTGGAATTTGTATGTTATAAAGTTTAGTTTGTTGAATATAGGCCAAAATTCCAATGAGGTTACTCTTAAGATTATAATGGAACAAGAACAATTTGAATATGCAAATATTTTGTAGATTCACATTTTGTTTCTGTTTTCTGGTTAAGCATTTCTTAGTTACAGGAATGATCGATTGATACCAATGAGGGGAGCAAGTCCCCCAAATAATTGTCAAATTTTCATTAACGTTACTTGCCCCCTCAACAAAAATCTAGTGTTCTCCCCCACCCCCCCCCCTCTCCTAATCATTCTGTACTTGTCAGTTGTAGAATTTACTTAATTACCCCAGCAATATCAGTCAAAGGTGAGTCATTGACATGAAATAGTGACTCACATGTGTCTTATTGTACTAAATTGTCAGTCATCAGAGTGACTCTGGGATGAGTCAATTTACTTCAGACCCATTGACTTTGTACAGAGGTGATTGATTTGGGGTAAGTCATAACACAAAAAATGCCAGTCACCTAAGTGACTGAGGGGTGCATCAATGTACATATTTTGTCCACCCACACAATTGACAAGTGCATTACACTTTCAAATTTTGACAAAAGATGTAGCATTTTTTGGTCGAGAGTGGGTAAATTTGTTAGACAAAGTAAACACCCCCTCAAATATAAACATCACACCCCTGATAGATAATCAGAAAGATTGTTTACTATTATTTTTAACATTTTATTTTACTAAAATTACATCAAAAAACTACAGTGAAAAAAATTGTGGTAAAAGACCCATGCATTAACCACACATGTATAGATTATTTAAAGGGAGTGTATAAATTCTGAAATGAATGCTGCTATGCTAATAATGTCACAGATTTCTCGCAATCAATAATGAAAATTGAAAACCGGAAGTGACGTTATCAGCACGGCAGCGTTCACTTCTGAAAGTTTTTTTTTTTTGGACAATACCTTTCCTTTAATTGCCTGGAAAAATGGAAAATTCTTAAATGAGAAAAATGAAAATAAAACTCCCACACAACAATTTGGTTGTTTGAATTGTTAGTTTAAATCTGTTAAGAAAATAAGCAAACATCTTTGGAAAACTCTTGAAAATTCCTTGTTTCAGGATCTTCTGAAAAACTTACCACGTCTGAATTCTGAATGGTAAAAACTGCCATTCTTTGCTCACTCATCGAGTCGAAGGAATCCAGGGTTAGTTGCGGAAGAAGTTCTATAGAGGTTTTTTTTTTTTTTACAAGCATATCAAGAACCCTTCGGGCTGTTTTAGGAAACGTTAAGCTTATTCAAACATACAGGGATAAAGGAAAGTGGGTTTATCCATTTATAACAACTTTGAGAATTTACCCATTGTTCATAATTTTGTTTCTTTTTTTTCTTACGTTTAGGACTTGCAGGTAAATTATTCTTTTATATTTTCATGTACCTTTTTTCAGTTCTGTAGAGTATTGTGAATTTCTGCCTCATTTGATATCAGTGTACAATTTATAATATGATGTTGATACAAGTGTAAGAGCATTAGTGCCTTTTAAAAGGTTTAAATTACGTACTTGTAAAGTTTCATTTTGTTTCACCTTTTGGGAACAAAACTTTTTTTTGGCTGGGGGGCTATCTTGGGAACTAAGATTTACTAAAAATGCAAATCACGAAAAGGGAGAGAAGTGTATGCAGAATAAGGAAGTAAGTGTTACAATTTAAGTGAGAAATAGAAAATTTCTTTACAAGTTTTTTTTTTTTTTTTTTTTCATTCAGAGTTAGCTTAGCATAACAAAAAGTTTTGCCTGTAAAAAAAAAAAAAAATGCAGACATTGTGCATGGCACATGTGAACAAAACCAGGTTACTTTGGGTCAGTGCCTACAGCATTCTTACTTTTACAAACACGGAATAAACGTGAACAATTGCCCAATTTGTTAGGAAAATCATTGACCAAAGGCGCATTAGTTGTACTTTGCTATGCTGTTTAGTGAGATAATAATGCGTACATAATGGGAGGGAAATGAAAATAGGTATATTCATGAAGAAAAATATGGGAAGAATGATTACGAAAACAAAAGGGGAATGCTGGCGGTGAGCACAGGTGTGTCGTTATCTTTACCTGCGGAAAACGTGATTAGTCAACCTGACACATGCATACAGGGAAGATGTCAATTACGATTTATTATTTTTTTTTTACATCTTATATATATAGTCTGTCATAAAGGTTATGAAAAGAAATAATTCAGTTTTTATTCTTTACAAAGTTTGTCTTTTATTTTTAAGTCCTGACAGTTCCAGGATGAAGATGCATCAGGAATGGAACTGAGAAATATGGGGAATTGTATATTTCAACTGGTCAAACTTCCTTTCCTTAATTTTTAGCTCTTGGGAGCTGACGAGAAATGTCGAATTTGCACTTAGATTTTGACTTAAAATTATCAAAATCAAAAGAAAATTTACTAACAATTGGCATTTTGTAACCTGTTGTACATTTCAAAATTTACATAGAGACCAAAGTTTGAATGATTATGATAATGATACAGGACAGTTATTTTTCATTGTGGGTTGTTAGAAATTATCAAAAAAAACAATAAGTTAATGTAAAGAAATTAATTTTCTTGTTCCGTTGCCACATATATTTAAATAAAATTTGCATAAATTATCAAAGAATTGTATATTTTTAACTGATTTTGAGGTAAGTATTTTCATGGTTTGTAGCACATATTCTTCCAAGTAAAGCTCAAGTTGTCGCTGCTTGTCATGAGCAGACTCAGTTTTAAATTCTAGCACTTAAATTCCCTTCAATAAAACAAAATAATTTAGAAAATGTTAAACTTTTACAAAAAAATCATTTTAAGTTTGTTTTGGTGAAGCTTTTGAAATATGCTTAAACTACACTTAGCACAGAATTAAGTATTTGCCCCCATTGAAGCCTATGATGAAAGAGTTAGTTCAGGGTCCTTTTTGTACCAGAATCTTATAGATTTAGGATCTTTTGTGATGTTTTCTAAAAAGTACCATCTAATATCTTTCGGATGAGGGTACTTTCAATAGGGGGTTACCAGAGGTTTTAATTCTTTTTGGGGGAAGGAGGGGGTGCTGAAGTGAAGAGGTGTTATACACCCTCACTAAATCACTCAAATTTGGGTATGGGTCCATAGTAGAAAAGTTCCCCATGAAACTTTTACTGAAACAAATCTCGTCAAGTTTGGATATATGCATATTCAAGACTTATCCTTTCTCTACCATTCCAGAAATTTTTAACTTCTTTCGAGAAAAAAATTTATTAGCCTTTTCTCTGAGGGTTCTCATTTTTGGATGGCAGAGTGATACCTTATAAGTTCTGTGCTACCTAAAAAAACAAATATGCATCTATGATCATGTGATAGTCTTCATGTTTACAAAAGAACAGGTGTGCTAGCAGTGAACTTGGCCTGACATACATCAATCTTGTCATCCAGATCCATGTTTATGTTGTAAAGGTATTTATGGCCTTGTTAAAGGATAAAACAAAAGATAAATCATCATCAAAGGTCTATCCATCAGCGACTGTAAGGGATTTTAGTTGGAGGGGCAAAAAATAAACATCTTTTTTATTTCACATATAATTCAATACAAAAAACAATGATTAGCAAATCTTGGGGGGAGGGGGGGGGGAGTGCATCCCCTTGCCACTATGACAAGCCACCATTGATCATAGCCAATTTGTGCAAGCAAATCTTTCATTAAAATTGGTTTAAATTTGGCTATTTTAATACTTCTTTTCAAAACATGTTTGAATATTGTCAATAATTTTTAAGAGTGACAATTTATTTATGCAGATGTTTGAATAATCCCTCACCAAACTTTCCAAATAATTTTGACCAGGAATGTACGTCGTCAATGCCACCTCCTGCTCTAAGATTTTATATGTTCTTTCAAAAATCAAGGTTATTCAAGGATTAGGTCAGTGGTCAATGAAGCAAGTCTTATACGAAAGAACACTAACCCTTGTCTGGAACGGGGACCTGTTCTTTACTCAATTTCAGTCCGACAAGGGTAACTTGTCAGTCAACGCCCGAAATGGGATCTGCTTGCGCTTCACTCGATTTCAGAAATAAAATGGAAACTAAAGTAATAAAAACAATATTACTGACCAGTTTGTAATTGGCCTTATCGATCTGGGGTTAGGGAGTAGTGTACTCCTTTGACTTCCCTCCCCCTCCCCCTCCCCCTCATGGTCAGACATCGTGTTAACATGCCCAATGTGGAAATAAATACAATGCAATACAATCCAATGCTGCAAAAGTGACGTACGCTACAGGTATGCAGCAGAATTACCATAAGGGGTCAGGATACAGGTATGCAGCAGAATTACCGTGGGTGGGTCAGGCTACAGGTATGCAGCAGAATTACCGTGGGGGTCAGACACTTTTCTTGAGAAGAGATTCCCTCTTTAACACTACTACCACCAATTTAAAATTGAGTAGGACTACGCTTGTTGCACAAATTTTGCAAGTGTCCATGATTTATCAAATTGGATCAAAACATTTATTATCCTCTTTCTTTAATTCTCACTGATCTAGTTCTCATTTCTTACAAATCAATTTTTCTAGTCCCTAGAGACAAATTCATTCTCGACTAAATCTAGATTTTTGTGGTAGATTGATCCATTTTGGATATATATATGCCTTTGAGGTGACCGTTGTTCTTATTATATTTGTTCAAAGTCTTAATTGGCCGCAAACAATAAAGAGATACCTGGGGGTGTTCTCAAAAGAATAAGTTCAGTGGTCAACTATGTTCACCTGATATGAGTAAGGATATTAAAGGCAACAAAATAGTGAAGAAAATAATCAAAAATCATTGTTATTAAAGATGTATTTAAGTGTGAAAGCCTGTAAATACTTAATTCAGATTAACTGTGACATCACATCCTCTTATTCCCTAAATATCTTTGTGTGTGTCTATTTTATGTATGTTTTCTAAAATTTTGTGATTTAATTACAATCCTTAAAGGATTAGTTCAGTGGTCAAGTTTGTTTATCTGATATAAAAGAAGACTTTAAAAGAAACAAATAGAGAATAAAGTACTTCAATATCATATTCTGTTCAGGAGATATTCAACTTAAAAGCTCTGTCTTATCTCTGTAGAAATGGCTGGTGTAAGTCTACAATGGAAGGTTGGCACCCCCAAACTCACATCTTAACAATTGTTAATGTATTTTAAAGGAATTGTATTGAACTTTTTTACTGTTTGAATTATTTTCCTCAAACTTTCTTTAGGTCTTAAGTTATAATTAGCCTTACAAGATTATGTTTGACTACTTTCCTGATGTATCCAATGGTTTTTAGGCCACAAAATCGCAGGACAAAATATAATAGAATACATAAAGACTTTGCGGAATCTGAGGCTATGACATCACAACTAGTTTGATTTCAGTCATTTCTACACAAATTATACCAAACTTTGAACTTGACTGAATAAGATTTTTGAACGCTTTCTTGACCATTTTGTTTCTTTTTTAAGTCCTATTTGATAAAAGATGGACTTGCTTGACCACTGAACTAATCCTTTAACTCTCCGTAGCAATATGGGGAATATGATTTTTCCAAAATTATGCATTTTGCTAAACTCTAACCAGACAGGGATGCTTTATTGGAGGTTCACCTTGCAATTTTATGTTGTTTTTTAACATTGTGTGTAACCTACTTGGTTTTGTAATGAGAATCTGTGTTTTGTTATATTTCGTAACTTGGAAATAAATGGTTGAAGAAATGAAATGTAAAGAGAAGCTGTTTTCCCTCCAGATTAAATTTTGAACAAAATTTCAATAAAAATGTAAAATAAATTTGTTTAAATGTTGTCATTTACTAAAATGTACTATTATAGTGAGGGTGGAACTTCCTGCCTCTACTGTCATATTCATACAAGTCTGTAATTAATTTTCTATTCAATAGCTCTTGTATGGAACAAAAGAAATTGGTCCAAAATCTTATTCCATAAAGGAGATATTAAATTTCAAATCAGTACCTGCAATAAATGTAGAAGATGCTTTTTCAATTCAATCTTTAGTGCCTTCGGTGATCAATAATCTTATTGATTGACCTTGAATGACCTCTGGCTTAGTTACGACCAATAAATATCAAAAATCTTTAATCCCCTTTATTCAGCGAGTGATTAGAGAAATTTGAGAATTTAGCTAATGATTAGAAATTTGAGAATATTTCAAATTGAATTTGAGAATATATCACTTGACAAATGCACAAATTTTGTTATTGATCTGTAGAAATGCATCCAAACTACATAAACTTAAAACCAGGAAAGTGGCATTTTTAACTTCCCTGTTGAAACCGCATGTGCATGTCGGGTAATGGCTTGACTGGTCCCTTAAGGGCTTCTTGTCTTTTGTTTTCATAAGTGGTCGTTTCTTTAGATACAGGTGGGTTAAGGAGGGAAGCCCCTTAAGGTATAGGGATACACCTCCCTTATGTTATCTATTTGTATAAGATGGGTAATTTACAATTTAAAAGACTTTTTGAACTGGCCGCTAGTAATGTTGTCATTGAGTGTTAAGTGGTTGATAGCTGGTAACAGGGAGGCTACTGTTTACCAGCTATTAATGAATTATCTGATTTTGCCCTGAAGTAAGGAAGTTGGAAATTGAATATACTGTAGGCAGTGTACAAATACTGCAGTGTAGAAATATTTTTGTGGTTACTTAGCTTATATATATTATTGTTTGCATAATGACTGGTTTGAGGTTAATATGTATTTTCATGGCTGTAGATGACCCGCTTTGCAATAAGATAACAGTGCCCCCCTGCAGAAAATTAAGTGGTAGGTCATTGCATCACAGCAGGGAAATGCCAACTTCCCTGAAAATCCTGAAAACACTTAGTCTTTAAAAGCCAGTTGTCGGTCTATAACGTTGAGGCAAGGAGTGGTTGAGGTAATTATATTTAAATTTGTGCATTTTGATTGGTCGAAATACAATGATCCAACGTGCACTCATACTGATATGCCAATAAGAAATTGTTTGAAATCAAATGTACGCCGCCACATTTTAATAATGACAGATGGCCTTTAAGATAATGCCTTTAGCATACTTGGTTCAAGAATTAAGTTTTCAGAAAGTTTGAACATTTTTTGATGTATTTTAAGCAACAAAAAGGATTATAGATTTTAAAGAAGAAGAAAAAAAAAAAATCTACCTAGGCTACTCACAAAGTCAAATGAATTCTGAGGAAATTGTTGCAATGATCCTGAGGTATACCGTCTGTTACAAATTCATAGATAACACAAATGTGTTGGTGTGTCTAGATAGGTGGGGAAGGGGGGGGGGGGGAGTAATGGGGCTTAGCTTTCAAAATATGTTGTATCACCCCATATAAATAAATGAATTATAGAAAACAGAGATGTTGGCATTTTTACTCATATATTGAATGAATTATGGTTAATTTTGGACTGAAATTCTTCCAATTTGCACGATAAGCTTTTAAGCTAAAAAGGTAAATGACTCAATAAGAATAAGATTTTAGAGGCTTATAGACACCCCCCCTTTATCTACAGTGCAAAACACCTCTCTCAGGTGGACATTTTTCTGTTTTAGTTAAAACAATAACAAGTCTAACAGAGGGTAAGCCACAGAAATAATCAATAAACAAATGGAGTTTATTTTAATGATCCCCACAATATTTTGACTATTTTGACTATTTTGGGATAATAACTTGTGGTCTTCAGAAGAAAACTTGACATACATCATACAACAAGGGAGGATGGAGATTGCAAATTGATTCGTCAAAACAGATGAAATTTCTTAATAGAAACAAAGTCAAGTGTTTTGTGTATTTACCGAGGATCTTGATTACCAGAGGGCAGTGTACTGTAGCAGTGTACTGTAGCTTACACTGTTTTTTTAATGTTATTTGTATCTTCTATACTGTTAAAATGATGAACCAGATTTTCTATAATATTGGTTCAATTTTGCACAATTAATGGTGAGTATAAAACCTAGTACTGTACCTATATGTATCAACAAATGAATAAAGTCTAATTGCTCAATGTTGAATACAAATGACATAACAGAACATCATTTGACCTATTGTTGTTAATATTTTACAGGATTAGTTCAGGGGTCAAGCAAGTCCTTATATGAAAGCAGACTTTAAAAAAAAGATTGTGAAAAAAGCATTCAAAAATCTTATTCTGTTAAGTTTATAAAGTTTGGTATCATTTGTGTAGAAACAACTGAAATCAGACTATCATAGCCTCAGATTCCTTAAAATCTTTATGTATTCTCTCATATTTTGTCCTGCAATTTTGTGGCCTAAAATCCATTTTAGATGTATCAGAAAAGTAGTAAAACAGAATCTAGTAAGGGTAATTATAATTTACCACCTGAAGAAAGTTTGAGTGAAAATAATTCAAATAGTAAAAAAAAGTTAAATACATTTTCCTTAAAATACATAAACAATTGTTAAGAATGTGAGGATAAAGACGCCAACTTTCTATAGTAGACTTACTACACCAGTCGTTTCTACACAGATAAGACAGAGCTTTAAACTTAATTATCTCTTTAACGGAATAAGATTTTTTAAATGCTTTCTTGACCATTATATTTGTTTCAAAGTCCTCTTTCATATAAGATAAACTTGCTGGACCATGGAACTAATCTTTTGAAACCGCAAAGTCACAAAATCAGGAATCTGCCAAATTTTGGCTACCTGATCAAACACATCAAAAGTTGCTTTAGTTTTAAGGAACTTGATATCAAACAACGGTACAACCATGTTAAATACTTTCTGCAAAATTCACTATAATACATATAATACATATATATATATATATATATATATATATATATATATATATATATATATATATATATATATATATATATATATATATATATATATATATATATATATATATATATATATATATATATATATATATATATATATATATATATATATATATATATATATAAATGGAAACGAGGGGGAGTTAATACCCTCTTGACACCCTTTCATAATCTTGGTTATGCCACCCATGATGGTGTATGCAATTACAGTATCACAGAAATACATCAAACACATGAATCATTGTTGCAGTTGTCATCAAACCATCAATCACCCTCTGTCAGCTCATCTTTCTGTTTAGGGAATGCTAAAAATTATTTTAATAATTTTTTTGTTTGACAAATTTGAAAATCTGTGGGGAGTAGTTGCTTATCATCCCATATGACCACAATCTTAGCAAGCTTCATTTCCATTGCTCCTATGCCACACATACGATTGTTAGAAGGTATATAGACAGCTACAGAAATGTTCTGTTTTTCTTCCTATTCCAAAGAAAAATTTCTGAATAGAACAGTTGTTTAATTTGGAAGATAGCATGTTAAAGAGTTAGGGCTGATAAAATTTTGAGGAGATTTTTATGCAAAATTTGTAATGTATGAACAGGACAATAGCTCAATATTTTCTTTTAAAAAAAGAAGAAAAAGATATTGATAGGGAGCAGGTGTGTGGGAAGTTTTCGAAAAGTGGGGGGGACACAACGTCTTTGGGAGCACTATTCAAGTCAAATGGCCCCCATCCTGATCTGTAGATAGATAGAAAATAAGTGAAGCCAAAACAACAAAGTAATGTAAAAGGGGCACTTCATTGTTAGAAAGGGGCACTTTTCCAATGGGGACACACTTCCCCTGTACATGGGACTGAGGAAAGTCACCAGGTTCCCACTATTGCAACAGTGATTGAGGAGCACTTTTCATTTTCAAAAGGGGCACTTGTGTCGTATTTTGGAAAAGTTGGGGGGCACATCCCCCCTCCCCCATCTTTTCACGTCACACCCTCACATCCAGTTGTGGACCATTTCTAATTAAGTATATATACTGTACTCATTGTGTGTGTGTACATGTACAGTGTGCTAGACACTTCCTTGTGATAGTGATTAATTGTCGGTATTTGTGTAATGTGTGTATGACCAATCAGAAACTTCTGTCCATGTTAAAGGAGCACTAGACTGAAAAGTGAGGCCGCTCATTTTTGCGCATTTAACACATATATTATCCTCAACAGATTGATAAACTTCATGCCTCTGTAGCCCACAGACGACATGAGGGCAAAGGTCACTTGAAAATTGATATTTACCAGAAAATGACCATACCATTGCATGCTACGTAAGCATTCGATTTTTAGGATGACCACCCTAAAAATACGCCTCACATTTCGGTCTAGTGCTCCTTTAAAACAATATCTGGCCTTAATTTTTGTAACAAAATCACATATAATCTCCTGCAATCAGTTGTGGTGGTAAATGGTTAAAAGAGGATTGACATTCTAAATTAGACTTAAATGCTTGCTCATCTGAATAAAACTTTGCATTAACACCTAATAATTAAAAAAACCTGAAAAATCAGATTTCAGTCGATTTTGACAGAAAGTTTATCCTTTTTTTATCTTTTTTTTTTTATAAGTACTGAATTTTGAAGGAAAATATTAATGTTGCCTGTTCTTTTCCCATAGATATTTTGTTTTGCTCCGTAATAAAGTACATCTATCTTTAGAATGCTTACTTACAAAAAAAACCTTGCTCATCCCAAATAGTATCTCCATGCTCATATTTTTCGTTGTTGGATTTACAATGCCACAGATGAGGAATCTTACTCTCTGCAATTTTATAACTGACACACATTTACATTCCAGTGAATTGATTTTACAAGGGAAGTGACTTTCATCTGGTGAGGAGAGGTGATAAAACCAACCACTTGAACTTCTTCATTTTTCCCCATATTTTTTTCTTTCTTTTTGCTTATTTTTACTGGGAGAAATAGCAAAAAGATAGGAAATCAATATGTGTGATGGTATGCTGAGTGCTAGTGTAGATATCCAGCGAGGTCTTTAATTTTGGAACTTGAAGTCAAGTACCAACCAAAGTGGAGGTTAAGGACATCAGAATACTGCATTGTGGGTGTTCTGTTTTGCTGATTGTTAGAGGTCTATGGACTTGCAGCAAATTTTGTCCTGCAGCTGGTTTTGTTTCATATCTTAAGATACAGTTGACTTGTTTTTTTTTAAATATGTTAAATTTAATCTTATACTTAAAATGTAAGAAAATATATTTTTCTGTTTAAATATAGGCATTTATATATATATGTTTAATTAACAACTAAAAAGAAGATTACAATTTTGAAAATGTCATATTCAATTTTTTGATCAATGGTAATCAAGTTTTAGTATTAATTGTTTTAAATATATGCAAAATTTGTGATGTACAGACAGGAAGACAGCACCACATCTCTTTGTACTTTTGTTAGATTGGGAGAATGTTTCAGAGTTTGGGGGCTATGCCATAAACCATAACATATTGACACCATAGGCAGGATTATGGGGGAATTCCCTCGCCATACCTTTTTTACTATTCCTTTTGGTAATAAAATCATGGCACAATTTTTGTAGTGATCCCTTTCCCCATCTCCCTCCCCTCTCCCTGTCCTCTCTCTCCCCTCCCCCTCACCATCTCCCTCCCCTCCCCTTTCTCCTCCCCTCTCCCCCTTCCCCCATTTTGGACAGAAAATGTTGTGAATTCCTCCCACTTTCAGTAGGCGGCCTCTTTTTAGTATTTACTGTATTTACTGTATTTACTGTCTACTTTTAATTCTCTCTGTGAATTTTCCAGTTTCATGAGTAATACATGTTTCTCTCTACAGGAGAATATGAACAGTCCAATGCCTTTGCATTTCCAATCAAGTGTTCGCTTTCATCTCATGTTTATCCTCACCAACATTATTACGTTGGAGGGGGAATATATGTCCTTTCAATGATTTTATCGGAGGGGTTGAATATGTCTCTGTTTTCCCCCACAAAAAACGCATCACCATGTGGAAATATGGGTCTTATGAACTTTTTAGTTGTATGACTCACCCCTACTACCCCCAGTAATGTCAGTCAAAGGTGAGTCATTTACACATGAAATAGTGACTCACATGTGCATCATTATACCAAATTGTAAGTCACCAGAGTGACTTGGGTCAATTTACTTCAGACCCGTTGACTTTGTACAGAGGTGATTAATTTGGGATGAGTCATTTCACAAAAAATGTCAGTCACCTAAGTTACTGAGGGGTGCATCAATGTACATGTTTTGTCCACCCACTTTGGTGCAATGACTCACCTTGTCCAGGGGTGTAGGGGTGAGTCACAGAATTGACAAGTGCATTAGTAAAGCAAAATACAGATTATAAGCGATATATTCTGCCTAAGTTCGCACACATTTTGCCAGGTATGTGAAAGACCTCAAATTAAATCAGTTTGACAATTACATTTGCTCAAAAAGCCCATTAACCCCCACCTTTCCCCATCCTCCAATTGTGTACCAAATTAGTCACCACCCTTAATCCCACGTACAGATCTCAAGATGCATTCAAACTGGAATTTGTCTCAGATTCATAGCATACTAACCAATACACCCAAGCATGTGTGCCATGTGTAAATTAAGAGCCACTATGGGCTTGGAAAGTCATCAAGACATTGAATTGTTCTGCCAGATTCAAAGATTGAGCTGCATGTATCACATTCCGAAATCAACAGGGAGTCATTAAGTGTTCACTCTTGTTCAGATGTAGATGTGCATGATCATTCTGAGAGAGCATCTGCTGTTCATTTAAGGCAGTTCTCTAACTGGTCCATATACCTTTAATTTGTTAAAAGTTAGAATTTCATTCTTTCTGCAGACATTCCCTAATATTGTTTATTGACTTCCTCCAACAGGGGTGGTAGCAGATGTTTCAATCAAGAGGGGGGGGGGGGAGCAGAGGACTGAGGGTTTTTTTACTTCTGAAGTATGTTGAAAGCATGTATGCCAGTATTTTTATTGAGGTTCTTGCCCAATTTTAGTCTCTTTCTGGATGAGATTTGTGTTATTTTTTTGAACAGTTTAATGAAGAGATCAGATATATGATCTAATGTTTGAAAGGATGTTCCTTCCCAGAAAAGGGCACTTTTCCTTTCTGAAGATGGGTACTTTTGGCAAAAGTTCCCCCACCCCTCCCCAGCTGGTTCTGCCACTTATGTCCCCCAAGTTGATAGCTTCATGCATATTGGTTATTTATTTTGTTGCGAGTCTATATGATTGTATGTTTACTTTTTGCAGGATGACATGGCAGGTGTTGGTAATGCGTGCCCTCATCATTACGAAGGTCAAAAGTCATGTACTGGTCAGGGTCGTGTCGATGCGAGCTGTTGCTTAGACTCTCTGATTGATGCTGCATGTTCATACAGTGAAAACATTAGTGGAGTAGTGTGCTGCAAAATTCCAGGTACAATATGCTTACATAGGCGGGATTTGGGGGAAGCAAGGGGAAACTTTCCCCCCCCCCCACCACTTTTTTCTGAATTTATATCTCTTGTATTATGTTAGCATGTTTTGGGGGTTCCCCCCCCCCCCTTGATTTTTACCCCACATTCGGCAGACAATTCCTGTCTGTGTTATAATGCTCACATGATTATGCATGTTTTCTTGTAGTCAACTTTTAAGCCTTTTTAAGAGAGAATTTTTAAGAAATATGTTTAAATCAAGTTTACATCTACATATAGGCAAGGGCCAAGAGGTACTGTACTGTAGGGACTATCTGGCTATCAACCTATCTCTGACATCATACTCAGTTTTAAATGAGCAGTATAGGACCTTTCCGAAAACTTCAAAGAATTGGTTTCTAAACGAGTTGCCTTTTCCAGATACATAAAATGGTTTTGTCTTGTTTTGTTTTTTTCTTCGCCATCTAAATCTTCTGTTCTAATAATAACCTATTAAACTCAAGTATAGAATTTTGAATCAAACAAAGCTTAGTTTTAAAATACAATCAAAGTTTGAGATGTTTGTTCTGTGTGTGCAAAATTTTTAATATGTACCAATAGTTAAAAATATGATCTCTTTTCATATGTTAATTTAATTTCTTACTAGTTTCATGTCTTTTCTCCTTGGGTCTGTCTATTTGCAATCTCCTCGAGTTGGTCGAGCTTGTTTCATATCTTTTCTCCTTGGGTCTGTCTATTTGCAATCTCCTCGAGTTGGTCGAGCTTGTTTAATGTCTTTTCTCCTTGGGTCTGTCTATTTGCAATCTCCTCAATTGGTCGAGCTTGTTTCATATCTTTTCTCCTTGGGTCTGTCTATTTGCAATCTCCTCGAGTTGGTCGAGCTTGTTTCATGTCTTTTCTCCTTGGATCTGTCTATTTGCAATCTCCTCAGCTGGTCGTCTTGTTTCATGTCTTTTCTCCTTGGGTCTGTCTATTTGCAATCTCCTCGAGCTGGTCGAGCTTGTTTCATGTCTTTTCTCCTTGGATCTGTCTATTTGCAATCTCCTCGAGCTGGTCGAGCTTGTTTCATGTCTTTTCTCCTTGGATCTGTCTATTTGCAATCTCCTCGAGCTGGTCGAGCTTGTTTCATGTCTTTTCTCCTTGGGTCTGTCTATTTGCAATATCCTCGAGCTGATTGAGCTGGTCATGTGATTGTTGTTAAATATGAAAGTGGGCTCTGAATCTGAATATGCATGTTTGATAAAGCTTAGTTCTCCACGATTTTTTGGTTCTGATGCGACAGCATCAGGAACCTATGCAGTTATGATGGCGTGTGTGTGTGTGTATGTATGTATGTACGTATGTATGTGTGTATGCTTGTATATATGTACGTATGTATGTGTGTATGCTTGTGTATATGTATGTGTGTGTGTATGTATGTTTGTGACGGCCAGCTCGTAAACACAATATCTCAAGAAAAATACACTAGAATTATGTGCTACACAGATAGCCGATGGTCTGTGGATGTGCCCTATTGTTTTTTATGTTGTTGTCTTGCATATTAATGAGTAGGCGGAGCTTAATGTAATTTTTTGAAATGTTCTTTTCTAGCAACCACATATCTGTTTTGTTTCATATTTGGTGTAATTATGATGTTAGCTGATGTGTCCATATTCATAATGTAAAAATGTTGATTTTTATTAATAGGCATAGTGGGCGGGGCTTAATATTATTTTGCTGAAAAAAGCTTGTAAACACGGTATCTCAAAAACGGTAAACTGGATTCATGTCATATTTAGTACACAGATAGCCCGTGATCCGTAGATCACTGAGGAAAAAGTTTTTGTCCGTTAATTACCCTCATGCATATTCAAAACGTACTTTCATATGCAACAACAATCACGTGACTAGCTCGACAAAATTGCAAATTGACAGACCCTTTCTCCTTAAGATGTTCCTTGTTAAATGTATTTCTATAAAACAACAATCAACATTTTGCTTTTACATATCCCTTACTCTACCATGCGGCGATATGGCAGCATGGTGCCGGTTGGCAGCCCACTGGGTCACTGAAGCGGAACGAGCCCAATTTTGCTGCTCGGAAGACAGAGGACCCTTCAATAATCAGCTTGCATTTAAAACCCTTACTCTACCACACTGCGATATTATTGCAATTTTGGGTGCCCCATCTTCGACCCCACCTCCCAATCACGTTTTCAAAAAAGTGCTGGTAGAGTAAGGGTAAATCAACCCGCGACAGGTGTGCCAACTCAAATATATGCAGCATGATCCTGGTCGGCGGCCCACTGGATCACTGAAGTGGAATAAACTCGACTCTGCTACTTGGAAGACAGAGGACTCTTCAATAATCAGCCTGTGCTTAACCCTTACTCTACCATGCAGCAATATTATTGCCGTGTTGGGTGCCCCATCTTCGACCCGGCCTCCCAAGCACATTTTCAAAAAAGTGCTGGTAGAGTGTGTGTTAAGAGGTCAAGCTTGGCTAATGTACAAACTGTTCTTATAAAGTGTATGTTTATACCCCACCTCAGTAAATGAATAAAAATTGTTTTAAGTGTTCTAGGAGGAGGCAAATTAATTTTCAAAGAAATACACAACAATTGTCTTGGATTTGCCTTTATGACATCACACTGTACACTGTGAGGTCACTTTTCAACACACTCGGTGCACAATCTTTGAATCCTAAACGGAAAGAGATATCAACATGGTTTTTACGCCAAATTGTGTCTTTAATATTCCTCTATCATATATATAAAAGTAAAAATCCACAGGAATATTCCTTAAATATTAAGAAACTTAATGTCAAAATCAGATTTGAATTAAAAATCCTATAAATTTAGAGTTTAAAGGCCATATTTTGATTCTGATTAGTGCACATTGGACCAATGTCTTTTGACCAATTAAAACACACAAATTGATTTCTCTTTTAATACTTCCACTTTTATAGACGATAATTAATTGGCCGTTAGAAAAAATGGATTCATAACAAAATAAATGCCCAATTCATAAATGACAAATTTCCATAAAAGGTTGCAAATTAAGGCCAACAATTTGAAAAAGCCAAGTCAGGGCCTCCTCCGACACCAAGTTTGAGATTGGAGGCCATTCCCCACCGGCCAAAGTGGTCAAGTCCTGGTTGAAAATTGTTGCTTTGAAAATGATTGGAAAGGAGGGAGGGAGGGGGGGGGGGGGTATGTGCTTAATTTGTAAAAGTTGGAAGGGCAATCATGAAATATCAACCAAATTCTTGAAACATCACATTTCAATGATGGCAAAGGAATCTTCTCAAGAAAAGTACTAAGGCTGTAATGTGTTATTACAATCATTGACTTCACAGATTCAAGGTCTGCATCAGTGGTGCCAGCAGGAAGAGGAAGGGGAAGGGGGGTGTGGGGCGGCATGTGCCCCACATTTCTAAAAATTGTTTTGGTGTGTATTTGACATGATATTTTAAGCTGTTTCCTGCCACCAAAACCTCAAAAAATGTAGGGTTTTTCAGGGGCTTTGCCCCTAGGTCCCCACCAGGGCTTCTCTCCTGGACCCCACCAGGGCTTCTGTCTTGGACCCCACCAGGCGCTCTTTAGCAGGCCCCTGAACCCCACGCCGTTGTGGTGCACACTTCATGCGCACAGTGCCACCATAAGTTGTACACACTTATACATACAATTTAATTTATGCGCCTAATAAATTTGTTCTGGCAGCACCACTGGTCGGCATCCTTGATGCTCTGGTTGTGATTAGAAACTTTGACTTAACTGCGATGCATATATATATTTTTTTTCTCCAGACAAACCACCAGTAATAACAAGAAGATTTCCGACAGAATACAGCGTGATGATTGGTCAGAACTTTACCCTGCACTGCCCTGTTGTTGGGAGTCCGTATCCGAGCATTCATTGGTTAAGAGATGGCCGTTTCATAAGACAGACATTTAGGATCAAATTTAAAAAAGGTAACATAATGAAGTGTAAAGTTTGTAACTTTGGAATATTCTTGTATGATGTAACATAAAACATTAAGCAGCCACGAATTGACAAATGTTCAGTTTTTCCATTGCATTTATAGCACAATGGGTTTAGTTTATATTTGGATTAACAAGAAGGAATTTGTTCTGGGTTAAGTAAATCATTACTCAGTTACACACATCATCTTAGCACAATCTCCAACTGCTTGGAAATTGGATTACTAGTGTGTAATGACTGCCAGCTTTATAGAGAGTTAAGAATTAAGTCGTTAATCAGTTTCCTGCGTTCCGACGCAGACGATTTGGTGTATTCATATGCATAATTAGATAGAGATATGAAAACAACTGTGCTAGGAGACTCCTACTAGGATCTGGGTCATCAAAATATCTATTGTCCCTGATCACATGAATCCTCTTCCTCATGTGTGATTGGTTGGTATTGCTGTGTTTTCTAGAATGCATTTAATATTATTGTTAAGGATGGGAGGAGGGGAGGGGGGGGCCTTTGACCCTTTGACAAAGTTTTAGTTTTAATTTTCTCTCCTTAAATAAACTGATAACTGTTTCAGGTTGGTGTGCTCACAGCAGGGTTTAAGAAACTCTTTAAATCTAAATGATCAATTTACCAATGTCCAGTCTGTGGTAAATTTATATGCATGAGGACATAAGGCCCCTGCCTCCCCCCCCCCCCCTTACCCCTCCCTTTCCCTCCATAGAAATTAGTGAGAAGAATAATTTGAGGGCACCAGGCTATAAATGGTTGATGTTCATATTAACAGTGATGGCACCAGGATTTTTGTCATGGAGGGAGAGCAAGAGAGAGAAAATTTGTCTGAATACGTCACTTAACAAAAGTACCCCCCTCCCCCTGTAGTCCTCCCTTGTAGTGCCACCACTGCATATTGATAATTAGAAATGGCTTGATGGTGCTCACTGTATATCAGATGAGGACAATAAAAAAATCCAAATTTTTTCCTCAAAATATCCAACTCCAAATTTGTGATAACGGGAGGGGGTAGCTTGGAAAAAAGTCTAGCTAAAACTGTTCTTGAAGATACTGCCAGCTCCTTCAAGCTCTTGGGAAGTAGTACAAGTTCACATTTTTTAAATGGAATATTTACTCCCCGTTTCTTCTTTTGTCAGATAACCTGCTGATTCAAAGTATCTTACCGGAGGACGAAGCAAAGTATTCTTGCATCGCTGCGAACACGGCAGGGTATGCCCGAGAGGATACGCAACTGAAAGTCATCAGACAAGGTAAAGGCTATAGTACTAGCCACATGATGAATCACATGATTGTTTCATATTTTGATTTTTTTGTTTTTGTGGGTATAAGGAAAGTTGTTTTTTTAATAGTTTAATCAAAATTCCTGAATATGAAGCTATTTTCCCTTAATTTAAATTCTGGTAAATTAAAGATTTGAAAATTAAAAGGAGATTTTGTGATTCTCAGTGCTCAACATTTGATGAATACTAGTGCAAACTTTCCAATTGTAGCTGGGAAATTGTTCCCCCGTCCCCCCCCCCCCCATCCCCTGCCTTATTGAATACCATACTTTTTGTGGAATAGTTGTTGTTCTTGATATTGTGTAGATCATACAGTCATCGAGAAAAGGTTTAGGGTCATTCCTAAAGGTGTAGGAAGGGTCACTTCTCTGGGGAAGAACCAAAAAACTTCTGGTTGCAAGCAGAAATATTGCATTGGCAAATGTAGCTGCTAATCAAGTTTTAGGGAAATTTCCTTCAATTCCTTCATTTTCAGTTAATTTTTCTTTATTTTGGGAAAATTTTCTTCTATTATCAGGAATGTTGCCAAATTTTATCAAAATGTCCAATAATTTTTTTAATTTTTTAGATTGTTAATGCTTTTAATAATTTCCCAATTTTATCTCATTATTGTGAACAGAAAGCATAGAACAGTGAAGTTAAAATCCTCTAGAAGGGGGAGGCAGAGTACAGTACATACTTTTATGTTTTTCTACCTTGAGGCACCACGTTATACAAGCTGAGATTTCTTTTTCGTGCGAGTCGCAAAACAGCAATTACGAGTCGGAAAAATACTTCAAATATTTAGATACAAGCAACATGCATCCGAAACTAACGATTTGAGCTAATCAAAACTAATGACAACTCTCGTATGACAACAGTTGTTTTGTCAAAACAGACCGAACCTGTGATATTGGCAGGTATACAGTGCGCCACTAACAATTTCTAGCAGGTGTCGCTTTTCAGTGCGACATACGATATAATGCTTAAACATGGAAGAGATGACGGTGTGTGGTCAATTAAAGGATGTTGGTATGTTGGTGAGGTTGGAAATGGGCGGGTGGAAGCTGTGAAGTTATGTAATGTAAGCTAAAAGAACAATCTGATATGCTATTGGAAGGCTAATTGGTCAGGTATAAGTGTCAATTGTCTTTCCGTGCGGCGAAAAATGACTTCTTTGGCGGGTAATGGGGTCAATGATATTTAGACTTTAGATTTTTCTGCTTACAGTGACCTCATCGTACAAAAAAAATTATTTTTACATGAAGCGGATATAATCTTTAAAAAATATTGTTATTTAAATTAAATAATTGTCATAAAAAAAAAAAATTGTACTAAAATAATTGTCTTAAATATATTTTGTTTTATGACAACATTGTCAATGAACAGAGCAACAAAATCATTCTAATTACATTACAAAATCATAGAGATTGTGCTAGAAAACGTTGTATTTAAATCTATAAAAATTACATATTATTTCTATTTGATAATATCAAATTGGGCCACACTGGAGATAAGTTTCTCAATGACTTTGTGTGTAATCGTGCCTGACACAAACTTTAGACTAATTTACACACTAATTGTCCTTAAAAAATTTTGAATTACTGTACCACTACTAAGAATAAAGAGCTATGGATTTTATATTTTAAAAATAAATGAGAAGAAATAGAAGATGGTATTTTATCTTTGGTGTCAGAAATACTTAGGGAAATTCATCAGCACCTGCTCAAGTGCTTGGCATTTGAAATGGATTATAATTTGGCTCATCCAGCAATTAATGTTGTAATCACTCGTAGCTCTTCAAATGGAATGTGGGTGGGTGGTGCTTGATTGTTTTACCAACTGGAGTATTTCTGTGTGTGGAAGTACGTACAAATAAAACAAAACAACTGCGATCACGGAGATGACAAAAATAACCTGTTTAAAGTCTACAAATTTGGAGTGCTGTATGACTGGTCAGTTAGACTGCTCTATTACCTTTAGTAGATCTTCTTTTTCTTGCTTTTTTTGTCTGTCATAATGTTTGAAGATAATCAGGAAAATTGGACAAGGGGTTCTTGAATATTAAGCATACCCTAAGCTATGGAAATTAAAAAGTTAATAATTTCTTCCCCCAATCTTTACCATCATTCCTCACACATTTTCTGTTTTAGTAAATCATTGTAGTATTGAATTGTTGTAAATCACAATATCTCAGAACATTTTGAATAAAATTCAAAAATGATTGATGAAAATGAGGATGTGATGTTACCTTAAGTCGAGAGCTGGAACAAATCTATGGTTCCAGCAGTTATAACCGCTGGAAAATCAGGAATTTGCAGGAAGAAAAGATCAATCATAAAAAAATATATATATTTCTTGAGTAAATAACAGTATATGTGGTAAATATGTGCTCTAAACACGTCTCCCATGTAATTGTGTGATGAAAGGTACATTAATTGTGAAAGAGGGCAGCATTTAAAGATGTATTCATTACATTAATATTATTTCTGTCATGATTTTTCATGGGAAGATTTTTGACACTTTTATTCAGAACCGTAGGAAATTTTCAAATTAATTCCGACTCCGCTTAAGTCTGGTACCTGTCATTTCTACATTTTTCTACACTTGTCATTTCTACAAAAATTTCTTACAGTTGTGATCTGAAATACCCCTTAAGGCCATTATACACCGAATGCGACGCAGCGAGCGATTTTTTTAAACAAATTCGAATAAAACAAAGGAAAAGAAACATTTTGACCTCTTGTTTTCAGAGAAGCATCGTCATCACATGGCTATTCAGATGATAACTGAATGTAACATCATGTTACCGGACCTCATTATCTCCTCCTCCATCCCTCCCTCCGACAACTCCCCCACACTTCCCCCTCCACACTCCACCCCCACTTCTCACCCACTTCCCACCCCCAATCACATGTCATTAGCCCTTTGATATTTTGAATGCTCTACCTGTGTTGTGATTTGTTTGTATGCTTGCAGTAATGTCTCCCGCCTCAATAATACTAAAAATTTCTACCCTTCAATAGATTCACCGATCAAACCAATATTAGGATGTATGGACGGCAGCATTGAGGCCCTCGCTCACCTTCGAGAAATTGTCGCTTGTGGCGGGGCATGGAAGGGTCATGTTAAGAAGGGGAAGGTTCTCTGCGCATTGGGTTGGAGAGTCTGCAACGAGGATGACTGGCCCCTCCTAAAGAGAGTCTCATGGTTTGATGCCACTAGCGTAAATGGGTGTTTTGCCTATAACGCTGCCGTCAATATGGGTAAATGTACAAGGTAGGTATAATGCTACTAATACTTTACCAACTTACCTAATTTCTTTGACAATTTTTCTCTCAGCATTATTTATGAAGTGGTTTTGAAATCAGTATCACCATACTCCAATGTAATGATTGATCCACATGGTTAATACTATTGATTATTTTTGAAAATGATAGATTAATGTTCAGCTGTAGACTTGGATTGAAAGAGGTTTTATGTACAAAGTGTATTTGGCACAAGACGGGGTGCAGGAAATTGTGTAACAGTGGTGAGCCAAAACCCTGTTTTGTGTTTGTTTTCATTTTGCTGGGAAGTAAATTGGGTTTGCCCAAAACACAAGTGGGGGGAGGGGCTAAAACTGCAGTTACTGAAAATGGGGGAGATGGCCCCTTGGCCTCCTGATTCTGGTGTCATTGGCACCAGAATCTCAACACAGAATTGTATTCTGGTTACAAAAGAAGAACTGTAAATACAACACTTGAAATACCAATTCTGTTATTTTGTTTCAAAAATAAGTTGGAAGCAATCCAAGTCAAATTAGATTGTTTTGGTTTTCTACAGTTTTTAATCTAATGTTGCCTCTATACATCCATTTACTTGTAAATTAAATCCCATTGTCATTTTCCTTCTCCAACCAGTTGCACAAATGAAGAAGGCAATGACAGCATGGGCGGTATTGGACGCCACTGCTCCAGGAGGAGAAAGCGACAGGCATCGTGTTTGGCCAACGGAAGAATAGATGTATTCAATCCCAGAAAGGAAGGAGGGTCGCCATCTTGTAATTACCAAGAGGGGCTCATTTCAGGGGTCATGTGCTGTAAGATACCAACCAATAATATTGCCAGTAGGATCAGAGGTAATATGTGAAATTCAATTTGTATTAAATGAGATCTGGATTTGCTGTAGTTTGAATTAATAACATTAGATGAATAACAAGCATAACAAGACTTTAATATTTTGTGCATGTTCAAAATACTGATGTGATTAGTTAGATTTGCAAAATTAGAAATAGATATCTAGGCAAAAGAATTAGTCTTCCTGAATTAAAATTATTTTAAAATGTTTTGACACATTTTTTGTAGCTACAAAGTGAAATTTGTTTTAAAATCTTGATTTTGATCTATTTTTGTAATTAAGAATAATATTACCTTCAAGGTTATTGTTGAATGGCCATAGCAATTGCAGTCATATGGGAACTGGGAAGTCATGAAAATTTGGCAATTAAAATAAACAAAGACATCACCTTGTTCAATTATTATTAAGTTATCCCTGCAACTGGTGCAATTAAGTTGAAGCCAATTTTTCCATCCATTGTGTAAAAGCTGGGATACATACATTTTTCACTTTTCATTTTTGGTTCCAATGCGATAGCATCAGGAACCTATGCGGTCATGATGGCGTGTGTGTGTATGTATGTGTCGTGTGTATGTATGTGTGTATGTATGTATGTATGTTTGTGACAGCCAGCTCTTAAACACGTTATCTCAAGAACGATATACTAGATTCATGTCAGATGTGGTACACAGATAGCCCATGGTCTGTAGATGTGTCATATTGTTTTTGATGGTGATGGCATGCATATTAGTAAGTAGGCGGAGTTTATAATGTAAATTTTTTGAATTGTTCATATTTTAGCAACCGCATGTCTGTTTTGTTTCATATTTAGTGTAATTATGATGTTAGCTGATGTGTCTATGTTCATAATGTAAAAACGTTGAATTTTATTAATATGCATAGTGGACGGGGCTTAATATTATTTTCCTAAAAGAAAAAGCTTGCAAACACGTTATCTCAAGAATGGTAAACTGGATTCATGTCATATTTAGTACACAGATAGCCCGTGGTCTGTAAATGTGCCCTATTGTTTTTGGTGGTGATATTATGCATATTAATAAGTAGGCAGGGCTTAATGAGTAGGCAGGGCTTAATGTAAAAATCTTGAAATATTCATATTAACAACCGCTTATCTGTTTAGTTTCATATTTGGGATAATTATGTAAGCTGGTGTGTCCATGTTCATAATTGACAAAATGTCGAGTAGGCGGGGCTTAATATAATTTTGCTGAATAGAGCTTGCAAACACGTTATCTCAAGAACAGTCAATTGAATTCATGTCATATTTGGTACACAGATAGCCCATGGTCTAGTTGTGCCCAAGTGTTTTTGGTGGTGATATCATGCATATTAATAAGTGGGCGTGGCTAATTGAAAGTGACAATTTTAAAAAGTGATAAATGAGCAACTGTATGTCCTTTTTGTGTCATATTGGGCATGATAATTTTGTTGGTTACTTTGTACATGCTTATGTTATCAGCAAATGTTATTGATATGCATGGTGGGCGTGGCTTAATGTGAATGTCCTAATTGTAAATTAAACATACTGCATCTCATGAACGATATATTAGGTTTATGCTAGATCGGGGTCATAGTCTGTACATATGTTTTAATGTTGTGGTAGTGATGTCATGAATATTAATGAGTAGGCCGGGCTTACTGACAAATTCTTGAAATAAAATAAACAAGCAACCGTTTTTGCATCATACTTGCTATGATAATGTTGTTAGTTATAGTGCAAATTAATGTTGTCAACATTTTTATCAATCTGCATGGTGGGTGTGGCTAATGAATAAATATTATGGAACAAATATTTCAAGATAGGTATATTTAATGACATGACCATTACTACAAATTTTGCAAATCAATCAGCTTATGAAAAAAAAAGCATCGGAACCACAAAACGGTTTGGTTCTGGATAGAATTATGTGTAAGCTCCCACACCCTTTAAATATCAATTACTAAATGAGACAATGAATTTCATAAGGTGAAAGTTGCACCCCTAGCCTTCACCAGTTTTGCCCAAGCCCTCTTTACATGTGGGCATCCCTGTCCTTGGGTGGTACGCAGTGGCGTATTCAGCTTTCGGTGCCACAGGAGGCATACAGTAATAATAGGAAAAGTGCTGTACCTAGAGGTGTAGGTGGGGAAAGAGGAGAAATGAAGTTGAAATATGAAACCTATTGCAAATTTTGGCTTAAAGTTTGGAGATTCCTTTTCTGCATCCTCTTTGTAGTGCAGGTGACTGTTTTTTATCATTTTCGTCTTTCAGGTTCCAAAATATGCTGTTTTACTTGATCTGTTTTGTAATGCTGGTTCATTTTTATAATATTTTTGTTAAATAATCAATACTGCCGGTATCAAAATTGACTTTTTTCATACTACGGGTATCAAAATTGTATAATTTCATGCTGCAGTCTGCAGATACCAAAAATCCCATACTGTGGGTATGGTTTTTGATTGATGGACTGCATCCCCCTACCATTTTAAGTATGAAGTGTCCCCCTCCCCCCCTTCCATAGGATAAAAGTGCCAAAGTCAGCTTGAAAGATTGCTTTTAATTAGAAAGATAGAGAACATCACCAAAAGCTCATTAACTTAACTTGACTAATTTTGCACTGCACAGCGTGATAGAAGATAAATTACTGACATGGTTTTCATATTTTTTTCTCTTGACAAGGTAAGGGCTCATGTACATAGTGATGAAGACCATGCAGTAGAAATAACTTATGTTGCAAAGTTGTCTTTGTCATTTTAATGATAGAGTGCTCCCTTTGCCGCATTTAAAAGTCATTCCAATTCATTTATTTTTCTCGGAGAAAGCATAAAGCCAATCTCACTTTGACTTGATCTATTCAAACTCATGAGTATGTTACTCTTGTTTTAACAGAATCTACTTCTATTAGAAGTTTTTTTTTTTAATGGAAAAATTTTTTTCTCTGGAAAAATGTATCTTTGGATCTTGAATGAATAGAATATTTCTGAATTTTTTTATCAAAATATTATTTGCTCATTATGAGCTTACATTGTGGGAGGGAAATTATCCCCCCACCCCCCTCTCCCACAGAATATCCTAATTCAGACAAGTTAATCAATGCATAAAGGAGTTATAACGTTAAAAGAAACCCATAATTTGTTGGTAGGTCACCAAGTTTTGTACCTAACTTGAGTGAAAATTATCAAAAATTTGCAAAATCAATTTGTTTTATAATGTTTTAGACAAATCTATTTCACAGAATGCTTCATTTTCAGTAGTGAGTGCAATAAACTCAGAAACACTGCTCTCTGGCCTTAAATGCTCCTTTCAAGGCCTTAAAATCTTAGTGTCCAATTCACATAGATGCCATGTCCATTTCTACTGTTTATTCTGACAATGACTGTTCTATGTAGCCCACGAGAGCACTCTCTTGTCCATTAACTACTGCATGCATTGTCTGTGCGTACGTCTCATTGTCATGTGACTATGTTTGCTCCAACAGAGCGTGTGCGCTGTTCCGAACCATGTTTAAATAATGGCAGGTGTGTTGGGAACAACAGATGCCAGTGTGCGAAGGGCTACAAAGGAGCTTTTTGCCAAATACGTAAGTTGTTTTTAGAGTGATTTGTCCTGTGTGTAACATTAATGACCTAAACACAAATTTAACGCTTTATTTTGTTTAGCCTGAAGTGAAATGTGGTTCCTTTTTTAACCCTTGTGGGACTGAAATTGAGTGTAGCGTGCTCCCCTTTCTAGGGGTGGTCCAACAAAGGTTACGATTTAAAGTTCTGACTCATTAAGTTTTTGTATTAATCACATGACACTACTAATCGGAACTAAATTGAGTTATTTTGATAGATGTGTTTTCAATATGCACTAAAATTCGTCTTTTTTTTGTGTTTTTGAATATTATTTCTTAAACCCAACATTAACTTTAAACGGGTAGAAGGTCAAAGCTCAAGCTGTTTCCTGCCCTCATTCTTTGATGCAGTTGAAAAGTCCTAAAGCTGGATAATCGATTAATTCCTTGTAGACAGTGGTGGCACCATGGGGGAGGGAAAAATTTAGTCTCATTGGGGGAGGGCAAAAGCCTATAAATTGGACAAAACATTTTACTTAACAAAATTACTGAGGGGCAAAGCAATCTTGTGGGGGAGGGGAATATCCCCTGTAGCGCCGCCACTGTTTATAGAGCTTTTAAATATTTAATCAGCTAAAAAAATTCTGAAGCTTAAAAGATATATAGTATGTAGATTGCATTAAAAAGTTGGTGACCAAGCTAGTTTCTGTTGCTACTAGGCGAGGAGAGGGAGGGGGAAATATATGCTAATTTTCCTAAATCATGACTCTACCATCTTCCCTTTTTCTGATGTTTCAAAACCATGGTCTGCCATTTCCGATGTACCAAATCGTGGTTTACCTTCTTTTTCCTTTTTTTTTTTGACTTTTCATACTGTAAATTTTGAAAAGTAGAAATGACGAAAGGGGCAGATTTTCTTCAAACCATCCTTTTCGTTCGGTCCAAAACCTTTTTCACATTCTTAGTACAGACTAAAAACTGGAGGCTAAAGTGTATTTTAAATGTATTCATTAGTTGCGTATCAGTCCCAAAGCAAGGCTATTAAAAATGACATTGATATTATCTCAGACAAATTAATATTGGCAAAATATACTTGATCACAAGGTGTATTGTATGTAAGTAGACATCTATATTGTCATATTAGTATTACTGACATGACAGGACGTCACGAGAAATGACATACATAGCAGAAATGATTTGAGAGTTTTTGATAGATTTTCATTTATTAAAATACTGAGTCTGATATTTTTTAAGATGAATTCGTTGTTGTTTTTTTGAAAAAGAATGAAAGGGAGAATTTAAGCTGGATCAAATAGATTGCATATGAGGATTGGTGGCCGAGATGTTATTTTTTTGTTGCAGGGGGAGGTGATAGGAGGAAATGTTCTCATTTTCCTGTATCATGTCTCTAACATTCTCCTTTTTTTTTTCTGATGCATTAAAACCATGATCAGCCTTTTCCAATTTACTAAATCATAATCTACGCGGCTTTTCAGTGTGCAAATTTTGAAAAGTAGAAATCAAAGGCTTTAACTCTTAAATCCTCACACGGTCATGACATGACCGATTAGACATGCACTTAAAAAAAATATTATTTTGCTTTGTCAAATAGGCCCACAGCAGTGATCTTGGTAACATTTGAAAGAGCTCGAATAGTTCTTCCAGAAAATGTAACTTCTTGATGGGAAGAGTTTTGAGAAAAAATGGGTTGAAATAAAGAAAATTCAAAACATGCACAAAATATAATAGAAAAACGATTTTATTTTCAAAAACTTACTTGCCATACTCCAGTCCTTGCTTTCGCCTGAAAACCTGTGAGAAATTGTCATGACCATCAATGCATCCAATTCCGGTCGAATTTTGACTGCTCCTATCGTCAATATCTTTTTTTGGCAAAAGTTGTGCAAAATTTCATGATTTTTAACCATTTTGAGATCAATTTTTGACAAAAATTGTTAATCCCGATTGCAATACAACTGCACTATGCAAAATATACCGTTGAAATTGGATTTTTACATAATTTCAATTAAAAACACAAATAGCAACTACCCCCTCTTTATTCACACCGAAATATAAGTATTAAAAGAAACACACAATACCCACAATAAAAGAAATACACATACACATTGTAGTGTAGCGGTATTCAAACATGTGGGAAGTTCACGTGGGCGATTCAGGTTCAAAAACCAAACCAGATGCACAAGTAATTACAGGGGTGATTATTTTTTGTTTATTTTCATTGTTTTTGCATGTTTTGCTTTAGGAGAAAAAAAAAAATTAAGACTGGTACAATGAAAGAAAATTTCACAAACAATCTAAATATCTAAAGAACTCCTCCATTTTCATTATTCACAAGAAATAAGACAAGTTCAAAAAAATTGACTTAATTTTGCCTAAAATTAGCAAATTTGCATATATATTTTCTTTATTGTGACTTTTGATTAAAAAGTTTGTTTTAGCATTCATATAAACCGAGCTTGTAAGTGTTAGAAAACGAAAGGAAAGTTGTGAAAATTAATTTTTGTGAAGAAAAAAAGTTGAGAAAAATTGCAGTCACGTTTTGAACAGACAGAGGATCTAAAGGTTAAGCAAAGATGATTTTTCTTTACACCATCCTTTCATGTGGTCCAAGACATTTATTGAAAAGGACATTGTTATTATCTCCGACAAATTGGTACTGACAAAATATACAAGGTGTATTTTATTTTAACTAGTCATCTATATTTTCATATACAAGGTGTACTTTATTTTAGGTACTCATCTATTTTTTGATGCTAGCATTACTGACATGACAGTATTGTACTTATAAGTCTCCTTATTTTCCCCTCAATGTGATTTACAGATATGTAAGAATGTGGAGGACTTTTTATAAAAATTGCCATTTTCGCCCATTTTCGCCCATTTTGATAATGTACTATTTTCTTTAAATTATTTGGTGAATTTATTAACCCATAATTTTCATTTTACCACAGCAACATGGTAATTAAATTATAAGATTCTATAAGGAAAGTTGATTACACAATAAGATAGACCCTTGAAATTCATTGTTATATGGCTAATCTTCAATGTTGCCCTCTATTGGAATTTTTGACTTAATTCCAAGGTTCAGCTGTTAGTCATTTGCAAAAGTGAGAGCTAAATCTTCATAGAGGGTGCACAGGCACTTAAATTCTCAGGTTCAGATGAGTGTTTCTTCAAAGGGGCCAAGTTTTGAGTTAAAAGTTAAATGAGAAAACTTTTTCATTCTTAAAGGGCACTCAATTGATTTTTCCAGTTTAGAAAGGCACTATTAACAAAAAATTGTTAGGAATTAAATGTCCCTGATAATAATGCCGACTCCTAACATTCTTAAAATTTTGCAGTAGACTGCAAGTAGATTAGTATATATCGCTAAATAACATAACATAACAAGATTACGGGCTAAGAAAGGTTAGTCACCCGTAAAAAACTCAAACTAACACCCACCACCACCACCACAAAAAAAAAAAAAAAAAGACACCGAGAGTTAGTAAAGAACTTACAAGACTTTCTATAGATAAATGCAGCTAATGTGATGCAGTAGGAATGAGGCAGCTAATGTGATGCAGTAGGAATTAGGCAGCTTGTGATGCAGTAGGAATTAGGCAGCTTGTGATGCAGTAGGAATTAGGCAGCTTTAGGCAGCTGATGCAGTAGGGCAATTGCAGTAGCAGCTTGTGATGCAGTAGGAATTAGGCAGCTTGTGATGCAGTAGGAATTAGGCAGCTTGTGATGCAGTAGGAATTAGGCAGCTTGTGATGCAGTAGGAATTAGGCAGCTTGTGATGCAGTAGGAATTAGGCAGCTTGTGATGCAGTAGGAATTAGGCAGCTTGATGATGCATGCAGTAGGAATTAGTAGGAAATTAGGCAGCTTGTAATGCAGTAGGAAATAGGCAGCTTGTGATGCAGTAGGAATTAGGCAGCTTGTGATGCAGTTGTGATGAAGGATTAGGCAGCTTGTGATGCAGTAGGAATTAGGCAGCTTGTAATGCAGTAGGAAATAGGCAGCTTGTGATGCAGTAGGAAATAGGCAGCTTGTGATGCAGAAGGAATTAGGCAGCTTGTGATGCAGTAGGAATTAGGCAGCTTATGATGCAGTAGGAATTAGGCAGCTTGTGATGCAGTAGGAATTAGGCAGCTTGTAATGCAGTAGGAAATAGGCAGCTTGTGATGCAGTAGGAAATAGGCAGCTTGTGATGCAGTAGGAATTAGGCAGCTTGTGATGCAGTAGGAATTAGGCAGCTTTGAAATTCTTTATTAGTTTTGGAATAAATACATTTATAACTGAATTTTTACTCCGAGGTGCAGTGGTTAAGGAGTCAAGCTCGTATTCAAAAGGTACCGGGTTTGATTCTAGTTGCAATCGCTGCATTGTGTCATTTTACTCTACTTGCGTCAGTCCACTCAGTTGTGAAAATGAGTACCAGCACTGCTGGGGACTTAATCTGCGATGGACTGGTGTCCCATCGAGGGGGAGTCATGTACTCTCATCCGCTTGCGCCATCGAAAATGGAGAGGAGCACCGGCTCTACGAGCCTAATGGCTTGATGGAATTAGCTAGCTTTAATATTTACTCAGTACAAAAAAAATGATCAGGTTACACAATATTTTAGCAAAATCTTTGTTTTTATATTTTTCAGTTTTTTCAAAATGTTAAAACTCCTTACACACTATAAGTATTAAACTGTTTTTGCATTTTGTACAAATTTAAGAATAAATGAGGGTGCTACCAGCATTTAATAAGTAAATAAAAAAATAGAACAAAGGCTTTTAATGACGATTAATGACATAAAGATTTTTTAAACTTGAATGAAAAAGGCTCTTAACAATACTGGTCAATAAAATGACTGTGAATGTTTTGATGGAAATACACTAATCTACTTCTGCCCCCAAAGATTTGCTTGTCATTATTCTTTGTATTGAATTGTAGGTATAAATAAAAAGATTTTTTCAATTTTGCCACCTTCTACCAAGGCATGTCAAAGCTTTTATTAGATAACAAGTATGAGGCATGTATAAAGGAAGGGTCACCATTTTCCGGTTTCAAGCGGGAAAATTGTATGTGTAAGTTTAAGTTTTAAGTTTATTACACTTATATGGCGCATTATCTAAATAACTTAAAAGAGGCGAAATCGTCATATGTGCCCAATATTTAGAATTCCTTTCAAATTATTTGATTGCCCTACCTCTATCATGTTTTCCCCCCAGCTGTCAATGCTTATGGAGGTCTGTGGGGAACAAACAAACAAATAGTATTTAGATCATTTGCTTTTTTTTTATCATTTATTTTTCTCTTTCCTCAGCAATCTGCAACCCATCTTGTAGAGCTGGTAGCTACTGTGTAGAACCCGGCATGTGCAGCTGCCATCCCGGTAGGGAAGAAAAGTGTGCCCTCACTGCTAATTTGATATCCGTCAAATTATCCAAACTAGAAAGTAAGTTTTCGGAGGTTTGAGAAGTAGTTTAGGATAAAATGATGTTAGTTTTATATTTCATGTTTTAGAAGGTACACAAGATCAAAAAGTAAATAAACCTTTTTCTTTGGCTAATTCATGGAAATTGGTCCCGGTTGCGATACAGGTGTCGGAAGAGACTGAATTAACTGTCTAGTAGAATGATTACGGTTGATTGCAGCATTCATATCAAAGATCATCAGTACCTTTACTTACAAAAGTGTATTCAAATATTTTATGGACCCGGAATAACCTAATATCATATTTTGTCAAAGTGCTTCTTTAAAGCTATTTGCTTTTGTAATTTTGATATACTCTTAATGATTAATTTTTAATTGTGGTGGATTTATTAATTTGATTTGCAAAACTGATATTAAATAAACTTAAGCTCTACAAATGGTTAACTTCAAAAGTAGTTTTAAAGACTAGTTTGGTGGCTAGATGTATCTGTAGCAGGGACATAGGAAAACGTAGAAGTCTAATCAGGGAATCTCCTGCAATTTTTGGGAAATTTCCTTCAATATTTGGGAAAAATCCTTCAATATTTCGAAAATCTTCTTCAATATTTGGATAATCTCTTTCAATATTTAGGAAATCTCCTTCAATATTTGGGAAATCTCCTTCAATATTTGGGAAATCTCCTTCAATATTTGGGAAATCTTTCCTTCTGTTTTAGAAATGTTCTTTAAATTTCAGAAACTTCCTTTACTTTGTGGGGATGGTCTTCAATTTTTGGTCATTTTCCCTCATTTTAGGTAAATTTCCGTCATTTTTGAGCAATTTTCTTCGTCTGGTATAACAACTGTAGAAAAATGACATCCATGCCTGTGGTATATTTGCAACTCTGGTGTGCCCAAAAGGGGGCTCAAATCTGTGACTGTTAGAAACATAATTGCATATGATGCAGCAAGCACTGGTGTGCAGGCTGAAAAAACTTTAGGGGGTCAATATTATTTTGCCTAATAAGATTTTCTTGGTTGATTATCAATAAGTTTAGGCACAGAAATGGACCTTTTTGGGCCATTTTTACCGCCTTTTGTTTGATAATGGGGGTAGATGGGAGAGGGTAACAAGGATATTTGATTTATTGCTTTAAACAAACCTATGTGTTTTATTTCTGCAGGAAAATGCCAACGCCATTGCCGAAACAGGGGTCAGTGCCACCAGGGTCAGTGTTTCTGCCCTGCTAACACAAAAGGCCGATTTTGCCAAAGAAGTAAGTAATTCTACAACATACTTAATAGATTGATTGATTGATTGGGAAGGATTATGATTATATGTTTTATCAATCAAGAAAGACTGGCTAACAGGGATGTGCAATCCATTGTTCAAAAGGTAGAGAGAGCCCAAGTGAAAATTACAACAAAATATTTTGTAATGAAAGAGCTCCATGGTCTGGGGTTATTGCTCTCTAAAATCTACAAGGAATGGCCTGCAAGAGCTGTGGGTGGTGTTCCATGCTCTGGGGATCCTGTCCAATTTAATGTCGAAGGGATCATGCTCCAAGACTAGAAATGGTGTTTCTTGGTCTGGAGACAATGTTCTTATGGTGCTGTTAGGTCTGAGGTTGGTGCTGTAAGATTTGGGGATGGTTATCCGAGGTCAAGATATCATGATTTCAGGTCTAACTAAGGTTGCTGCTCTTGGGTCTAAGTTTGGTGCTCTTGGGTCTGGGGATGGTACTCTTAGGTCTTCCAGTGCTCTTAGGTCTCCCAGTGCTCTAAGGTCCCCCAGTGCTCTTAGGTCCCCCAGTGCTCTTAGGTCTCCCAGTGCTCTTAGGTCTCCCAGTGCTCTTAGGTCTCCCAGTGCTCTTAGGTCTCCCAGTGCTCTTAGGTCTCCCAGTGCTCTTAGTGCTCTTAGGTCTTTCAGTGCATTTAGGTCCCCCATTGCTCTTAGGTCTCCCAGTGCTTTTAGGTCTCCCAGTGCTCTTAGGTCTCCCAGTGCTCTTAGGTATCCCAGTGCTTTTAGGTCTCCCAGTGCTCTTAGGTCTCCCAGTGCTCTTAGGTCTCCCAGTGCTATTTGGTCTGGGGAAGGTGCTCTTAGGTGGTCCCCCAGTGCTCTTAGGTCTCCCAGTGCTTTTAGGTCTCCCAGTGCTTTTAGGTCTCCCAGTGCTTTTAGGTCTCCCAGTGCTCTTAGGTCTCCCAGTGCTCTTAGGTCTCCCAGTGCTCTTAGGTCCCCCAGTGCTCTTAGGTCTCCCAGTGCATTTAGGTCTCCCAGTGCTCTTAGGTCTCCCTGTGCTATTTGGTCTGGGGATGGTGCTCTTAGGTCCCCCAGTGCTCTTAGGTCTCCCAGTGCATTTAGGTCTCCCAGTGCATTTAGGTCTCCCAGTGCTCTTAGGTCTCCCAGTGCTATAAGGTCTGGGGATGGTGCTCGTAGCTCTGCTAGTGCTATTAAGTCTGGGGGGTGGTGCTTTTAGGTTTCCCAGTGCTATTAGGTTTGGGGATGGTGCTTTTGGGTCCCCCAGTGCTATTAGGTCTGGGCATGGTGCTCTTAGGTTTCCCAGTGCTATTAGGTCTGGGGGTGGTGCTCGTAGCTCTGCTAGTGCTATTAAGTCGGGGGTGGTGCTTTTAGGTCTCCAGTGCTATTAAGTTTGGGGATGGTGCTCATAGGTCTGGGGATGGTGCTCTTAGGTCCCCCTGTGCTATTTGGTCTGGGGATGGGGCTCTTAGGTTTTTCAGTGCTATTAGGTCTGGGGGTGGTGCTCGTAGCTCTGCTAGTGCTATTAAGTCTGGGGGTGGTGCTCTTAAGTTTCCCAGTGCTATTTGGTCTGGGGATGTTCTCATAGGTCTGGGGATGGTGCTCATAGGTCTGGGGATGGTGCTCTTGGGTCTGGGGATGGTGCTCTTAGGTCCCCCTGTGCTATTTGGTCTGGGGATGGGGCTCTTAGGTTTCCCAGTGCTATTAGGTCTAGGCATGGTGCTCATAGGTCTGAGGATGGTGCTCATAGGTCTGGGGATGGTGCTCTTAGGTTTGGGGATGGTGCTCTTAGGTCTGGGGATGGTGCTCTTAGGTCTGGGGATGGTGCTCATAGGTCTGGGGATGGTGCTCATAGGTCTGGGGATGACGCTCTTAGGTCCCCCTGTGCTATTTGGTCTGAGGATGGTGCTCATAGGTCTGAGGATGGTGCTCATAGGTTTGGGGATGGTGCTCTTAGGTCTGGGGATGGTGCTCTTAGGTCTGGGGATGGTGCTCATAGGTCTGGGGATGGTGCTCTTAGGTCTGGGGATGGTGCTCTTAGGTCCCCCTGTGCTATTTGGTCTGGGGATGGGGCTCTTAGGTTTCCCAGTGCTATTAGGTCTGGGCATGGTGCTCATGGGTCTGGTGCTCATAGGTCTGGTGCTCATAGGTCTGGGGATGGTGCTCTTGGGTCTGGTGCTCTTAGGTCTGGGGATGGTGCTCTTGGGTCTGGGGATGGTGCTTGTAGGTCTGGGGATGGTGCTCTTAGGTCTGGGGATGGTGCTCTTGGGTCTGGTGCTTTTAGGTCTAGGGATGGTGCTCTTAGGTCTGGGGATGGTGCTCTTGGGTCTGGGGATGACGCTCTTAGGTCTCCCAGTGCTATTAGGTCTGGAGATGGTGCTCATAGGTCTGGGGATGGTGCTTGTAGGTTTGGGGATGGTGCTCTTAGGTCTGGGGACCGTAGTTTGCCAATTTAGCTTTTGTTGCCTCTTCAGGTCCATATACCTTCAAAGGAGTAGCATGGATGGACCCTCTATATTTAGAAGGCATTACTAAATGCTTTTCATCTCTCTCTCTCTTTCTCCACAGTTCTTTGAACACAAACTTCTTGATGTACTTGAAACCAATTAAACAAACAAAGAAATAAAAACGCAAAGAATGACACCAGAAATATCTGTTGCTGCCCTCATCTGCTGTTTGTTCAAGTCGTTAAACTTACTGTACATATATGTACATACCTTTTCCGTAAATGTACAGTGTATCCTCAAAAGAAGGTTTTAACTATGAGCTACATTTGATCTAATATACATATTTGAGGTCATTCACCTATTACTATGTACAATGGTTTGTGACACTATTTATTTGGCACTGTTGAAAGAACAAAAGAATTTCAGTATGCTAAGACGTAACTATCTACAGTCTAATAAGTTAAGATTTTCATAAATACAGTATTAAATTAAATATTCATAGCAGATTTTTTACAAAAAATGAAATATTTGAGGGTTTGATGCAAACTTTTTTTTTTTAATGTTTATATGTAAGTTAAAATAAGTATAATGCCTCAGATTTGTATTGGTAGCCTGAGGGTAATATGGTATTGCTCCTCCACCCCCTCCCACACATCACTTAAAATGTGTTTATTTATAAGCAATTCTGCCAATTCCTCCTCCAGAATTACAACCAAATAGATTCCCCATACCCCACTCTTGTTGAAAATCGTTGAGCCTTAGCATCATTGACAATCTAGTTTGTAATTCTCCCAAAGAATCACAACCACGTACCCTACCATTGTTAAAGTTAGTTCAATCCATCCGAGCCATTTTGCCCATAGGGCTGGTGCTTATCCCTAGTTTCCTTGGCTTCAACAGATGAGAGCACATGACTCCCTATGGATGGGATGCCAGTCCATCGCAGGTTAACTCCTCAGCAATGCTGGTAATCATTTTACAAATGAGTGAACTGGAGCAAGTACAGTAATGTGTCTTGCTCAAGAACAATGCAGAGCTCACGGCAGGAATCAAACCCGGTACCTTTTGCATATGAACAAGACTCCTTACCACTGCACCTCTACCATTGTTGAAGCAGATGATTAAACACATTTCCTAATTGTTCAAAATCAGGAGTCCCTTATTACAAAATTTTCATCCTCAATCATGAAAAACAAATTTTCTTGTTAAATTTCTGACAATATTTTCAGTTACTATCCTGTAACCCCCTCTCCTGAACATCTATGGACATTCACAAATTAATGGCCTTTTGATTATAAAAGCAAACCAACAAATTTGCAGATTTAGAGTTTGAGTTGATGGCGGATGAAAGTTTGACAATTTTTGGCAGTGCAAAAATTTTAAGGTAAGATGGCTACATATCTTTCTGTAATTCGTTTTTAAAAGTTTCAGTCATTTTATTTCATCAAAATATCTATTCCAGCTAAGATTCTGGTTGCAGGTTGTGTTTAATTAAAAAATGTGTTTCTTAAAATGTAATGCTGCTCTTGCAAAAAATTGTGACATACATTTAAAAAAAGCCAAAAGGCTTACTTACGGAAATAGTAGTCTGTATGGTCATACATTGTATACAGTACCAAAGCACAAAAATTCAAAAAGCTGTAAAATGCCCAATATTAACAGATATTAATGAAACTTGTCGTTATTTTAAGTTTTCATAAGCTTTTAAAGAGATTGATCTAATAACATAACATAACAAGATGACGGGTAAAGAATGATTAGTCACCCCAAAAAAGCCCAAGCTAACACTACCACCACAAAAACAACAACAAATCAAAGATGCCCAGAGATGTAAAGAACTTATCAATGTTGAATTGAAATTGTGAACAGAATTGGAGCTAAGCACCAACTCAGGCAAACCATTCAACTCATTAACAACTTTTTGCAAAAAGCTAAAATGCTGAATATTTATCCATGAGAACTCTTTGGTCAACTTCAAACTATTACCACGTGTCACATGAGGATTAGCTGAAATATGCAAGAAATAACAGGAAGTCAAAGCATCACTACCAGATAGGAATTTAAAAACCTGAATCATATCGCCACGTACTCTTCTCTACTCAAGTGTGGTCAAACCAAGAATTCGCAACCAGCCTCTAATGTGCCCGTATACCTTGACATATCAAGTCATGACCTTTGACATGTAAGACTGAAATGGTCGCATGCAAATTAGCAGCTAACAGAAGGATGATTGGGTCATTAACTCCATTTAACAGTGCTTGAATATTCATAAAAATTTCACATCTTACTACATACACATAGTGCATAAAACCCTGTCATAATATATAAAATATTTTGCAACCAGTTATTTGCTACGAAACGTATTCATGATCTTCCCTTTACATTTTGGTCGGCTGCCTTTAAGTTTGTTTTGTAAGAGGTAGTTTTCATCTGCTATTGCTAAAAAGTCATTCTGCTGGCAAAAAAGTTCATATAGTAAAAAACAATGGATTTAAAGGAATATTGAATTTTCTTTTAAAAATAAATACATTTTTGGGCAAAACTTGTTCTTGTAAAGTGCATGCTATACCCTATCTTAATAATCAACTAAAAAATGTGTTCAATAATTGAGAAAGAGGCCAAGTTATTTTCAAAGAAATACATAAAAAATTGTCTTGGATCTGCGATTGTGATAACACAGTGAGGTCACTTTTCCAAAACATTACTGAAATCTTTTAAATACTGTAAAGGAATGAGATGTCGCCGTGCCGTTTACACCAATTTGTTTCTCTATTAGTCCTCTATATATTCTATATATATTCATGGGAATATTCATTTAGGTATTTAACAAAACTTTTGAGAATCATAAAAGCTTCATTATAAGTGGAATATGTTAGCCCACTTTCTAGCCAATCATTAAACAGACCCAGATCAAACACCTTTACAGAAAATTCAAATTGTTGTTACATAAAATATTACTTAAGAAGGTCTGGTGAAAAAAATTATGGAAAACATCCTTACATATTATATAATTTACTCATCACAAAACCAAAACCCACCCTAACCTCTTTATCAACCCCCACAACCGAATCAAAGACCAAATCTCAAACAACATCTTCATCTATGCTGATGGCTCCGAGGAAGACATCACCCTCAGTAGCAGGCTTCCCAACTACTCGTCCATCTTCTCGGCCGAGGCCATCCTACTCGCCCTCAACTATATTGAGTACTTCCCGCTCAGTCACTTTGCAATCTTCTGAGACTCTAAGTCTGTCTTTACTTCTTTCCTCAATCTTAATTAGGATAACCCCACGTCCCACCTCCTCTGTAAACTCATCTCCCCACTATGAGTTTTGTTCTGTAAAAAATTGGGTTTAGTATCATTATTTATTGTTGTTATTTGTATTATTTCTTGTTGGGTGTCAGGGGAGGGAGTACACAAACATTTCTAAAATGGGCTTGCCTGAAAAATGACATGGTATGCGCAGGGTTAAGATCGTGGTGAACTTGCAAGATAAAATAATAGTATTGTATTCAGTTTTCATTGCTTAAGATTATCTATGTATAAAATATATAATATGTATTTTTGGAATAGTGTGTATGCTTAGCATACTGTATATATTGACTCTTTTTTTTCTTCTTCAAACACGCTTATGACAACTTACCACCATGTGGTGAACAAGACTTGGGGGTAATGGCGATAAAACTTAACCTTTAAAGGTGCTCACGGCCGAAAAGTGTTAGTTTTTGCTGATTTCCTAAATATATCATTTATCTGTGGCTAAATTTTGTAGATTTTAAACATTAGAAGTCCCATCACACAGTCTGCTTTTTATAGAAATTTTCACCCATCGTGCGCAAGCGAACAAATTCCAAAAAGACCATGGGAAAACACGTACAAATTTTGAGTACTGCGGTCGGGATTTAGTTATGTTTATGGTATTCCGTACCACAAAGGTATTTGATTTAGTGTGAGACTCCCACTAAATATGCCCTCGCTTTTCGGCCGAGAGCAGCTTTAATTATCATATGAAAGCTTTCACTAATGACTATGCATAGGTTTTAAGAAATTCATCCAATCGGCCACCCACCACCCCTTATTATTTAACAAGGTGCACCCTTCTTTAAAAAGGTCAAAAACCTTTTCTATATTGTAACATATAGACATTCAGAAATAGGAGCTTGTATAAATATTTTACTTAGTGGAAGGTGGGGGGTGGGGGAGGACTTGAGATTAGTTTGACCAGAGCAATTATATATCAATTCCCATTTTTACATACTGGAAGGGTTCTGTTCTAAATACATCAGCACTTGGAGAAAGGTTCAATCAATATCAAAAGAGAAAAGCACGAGAAAAAACAAATCATGTTTTATCCGATCATTAAATGAAATTAAAGAAAGTAAGATAAAGGTTTAATCCTTTTTTGATGCCCCTTGAGCAAGGGCGGGATTTCCCTACAGAAAATCAAGTGTGGGGACAAAATCACACTAAGATCCGAAAATATTACCATACAAAGATATATATTTGGAAAATAATAGCCCCCTGCTCCCCACAAACCCCCAACTATGCCTTTGAGGCTGGGTGAAGGGCAAATCAGAATTTTGAAATTAAAATGAAAAGAAAGTCACTGCAATTACTATATGACAAGGGTTTGATTTTGGAGAGAAAAAAAAATAAGAGAAAAGTTTTAGATATACTTGTGGGGTTTTAAAAAGTTTTCATATTAATCTGGTACCTGTTTGAATTCTTCATTCACACTTGTAAAAAATATACAGTAATTGCCATGGTAACGCCATTATGACTGGAGTGGTTGCACCCCAGTAAATCAGACTTGTTTATAAATATGTAAAATTTGCTGCTGTAGACTAATTCTTACTGAAATTTGAAGTAGAAGATAAAATATATATGAATATGTGTAACACAGTTTTTCTGTGATTTTAGACATGAGAAATATTTTTTGTATAATATATTGCTTGGATTTGCAAAAGAAAATTTGTCTCTTGTTTTTCATCATTGTTTTCCATTGTATTTCTATTACATGGATTAGAACAAAGAGTCTTAACACGAAGTTGCTATTTAGGGCGTCGGTATTCCTGTTTACAAATGGAAAAATTGCACTTGTACATTAATTTTTCATTAAGTATTTCTTCTAATGGGGAAATCTCCTTTTTCAAGATGTTTTCCAATTTTTGGAAATCTTCTATTTCCATTTTCAGGAAAGTTACTTCTTTTGTTGGAGAAAAAAAAATTCTTCAATTTTACAAAGTATGTCTATAATTGACCAAAATTTCCATTAATTTACCAAATAGTCCAGATTTTTTTCAATTTCATTTTGACCTCCCAACCATTAAGGTGAAATTCCCTAAGGGGAAAAGTCCTAACCTCTCCACAAAGTCCCCCCTCTTCTCCCCCGCTTGCTGTAGCTCTTGTACTAAATCCAAAAAATTGGTCCAATCACCAGCATTTATCAGGGCAATAAATTTTCTAACCTTGATTGTTTGATCAACCTTTTACAATTAGCTTTAAGCAACCACTTAGCATGGTTAACACTTAGATCCAATTCTTCGGAATAACTTATCATAGCAGCAAGCAGTGGCATAGCTAGGCACTGGCATTTGAGGGGGGTGGCAAGAGTGGGGCAGGGTTACATTTTGCAGGGGTGAGATTAATGGCGCAATGAACAATTACACTATATTCTGTCATTTCATTTGGGGGACAATGGGAGCAGGGCCTCTGAAAGAGGGGACTTGTGCCCCCTGCCCTTCCTTCTCTGGCTATTCCCCTGGAAGCAAGGATATTTGTGCTTATGTGAAAGGGTAATAAGTTCATTGTAAAATATTTTAGGTTATAGATTTGTTTTGTTTACGAGGTACGGCTTATCAAAGACAACAAATGGCTGCTTTTTAAATGAAAATGGAAAATATTTCCTTAAATGATTCAACCTGAAATTTAAAAAAAAAAGATGGTATGATGACTATTATTAGAGATTTCCAGTTTCTCCTCAAAAAGTAAATGTATTTAACTGATAATTACACTGGATATAAATACCTACTGATATACTAAAAAGGCTGAAATAGGACCATTCACTTTTGGCACTACATAGGTAGGGGTGGATGTTTCCCTAAGGAGAATGCTTCACCCCCATAAAAATCTTTACAAGGGATTTATTTGTCTGGTCTATGCTATGGACATGTAACATTTGTACCCTATGTGACACAGCTGCTGTTTTCATGCCCCTCACCTCCACCATCACCAGCAACAATGCCACTGGAGCCATTACTTCAAGGTGACAAATTGGGACCCATTTTGGGTACGATACATTCCTGTATATCTGTTTACACTGTAACTAGGTGATACTGCCAAACCTCAAAATCTTCTCTCACCCCCTTTCCCCACCCGCCCATTTAGGGTCTGGTTAGGTTTGCTTTACTAAGGTTATATCATCCCATTGGAACTCCATTGGAGTATTTACATCAAGATGCCCACGGTCGTTTTAATACCCAGATGTGAAGCACAGGTTGGAGACCCACCAGGGGATCAAACCTAGGAAGCTGAAGCTTTACCGCACTGCCACAGTGGCCTCCCGTTTGTTCCCATTAGACCACAAATACACCCACATATGTTACTATGAGTGTGACGGCATTTCTTCATTTAAGAAACCCAGAAAGCTGTTGATAGGAGGCAGTGATGATATATTGATGGCGCTGTTCATTGCCCTCTGACGTATGGGTTCAAATCTTTCATCTTGAATCTTTGCCGCTAAACATCCATTCTTGGTATTTGCCATCGGGCATGGTAATCTTTCTCCATGGTGAACGGCGTAACTACGGATGGAATTTTCATAATCAATGATGTCATTTTCAAACCCCGGTTTCATTTCCTGGTTCCGATACAGGTATTCCTCTAAAGAGTAACCACAACTCTGGAGTTGGTCAAGCTTGCTGTCATTGTAAAAACCTGCCCCCATCCACGGATAAAAACCATTCCGCACTAACTTCACCTGAACCTCTCCGTTCACGATATACGATGCGCAATACTCGGGTTGAGTTTGCGAAAATCCATTGAGGTAATGCTCACCCCAGTTACTAGATGACGAATGAAAAGACTGATGGTATGCATCTTGGGAAGAATACATGCATGCTGCTGAGTGGGGGAAGGAGACATATTCTGGAGTGTGGGGAGGAGTTAAGGGGCTGTTACCAGAGCAATGCCCTTCTCCAATCTCTTGATTGCAGAAAAAATCACCAGATGATGAGTGTGACATATGATGACTATGCGACTGTGACCATTCTTTGTGCGCGTTCTCCATCAGTTTCAGAGCGTGTTTTCGGTACGTATTTGCGTCGTACATCTCTGGGGGGAGATGTGCGACCATTTGGTACATGGATAATGCAGGATGTAAGTCTTTATACTGTGCTAAGAAATTCGCTTCCCCGATTAATTCAGCCGGGAATGGTGGATGATTACCATCTAATTGCGGGGAGTAATCAGGAGGGGGACAACCCTCGTGATGATGGCTGTAAGTTCTTGGGGAGTGAACTTCATGACCGTCACTTCCCGAGGTGGACATGTCTGATTGACATTCATTACTTTGGTGGTAACTGGATGGGCAAGTACCATGAGGACTGTGTAACGATATTGAATAATCATCTTTCAGTTTATGTCCCATCTGACTCGCAACAACGTAGGTGTCGTTACTAGTCCACCTTCTCCTTTGAGCGGAATCCGCAACAGGAACTCCAAACTGGTCACCGTCCTTAGAGGTCATTGCAACCAGTTTGTTGTATTCTTCATTCCCGTATCTATGTCTAGCGTCCTCTTCATTTGTGATGTATGGAAAATCTTCTTTTCTGCAATGAAAAAAAATATAAAATAATTGTCAGAAGAGAGCTTGGAATTCTTTTTGTCCTAAATATCAGTCACTGAAAATCATTATTCTGGTTTCTTCTGTTAAATTTTGGTATACGATGGAGAGTCAAAATCTCTTGATCTTATTCTCTTTATGATACCACAAAATTTAAATAACATTTAAATACTCAATAGAAATTTCATAATTCATCTTCATAAGGCCTTGAAATTAAAAAAATGTAAAATGGTGAATTTTAAACTGATTTTGATAAACTGTTTTGCTATTGCATATATGCTTTGCTTATAGCATATTTTCTTCCATTCAAGTTGTTGCTATCTGTTCATGTATCTTTTAGGAACTCTATCCTTTCGTATCATTTTGACATATTATCTTTGATTCATACCTGATGACAGAGTGAATTAACATAAGCTCTTCCTCCTCTTCATCAACACCAGAGGTGGGTGGGTGTCCTCTGGAGTGAAGCCACACCCACGACCCTGTGCCATCCTGTATTCTAAGGTGGAATGTGTGAGCTTCTTTGGATTCTAAAACTGTTGGGGAGAAAAGGGAATTGTTTTGATATTTTTATCATTTCTATGAAGAAAAAAACAAGATTGAAATCAGGATTAACCTGAAAGTACATTCCCAACAAGACTTTGTATTGCCTCATGTATTGCAAACCAGTTTAAAGTAGCCCTCCGTCAAAAAGCGAGCATGTCTGTTTTGCTAACTAATGGGAATTTGTCAAATAACGTAGGTCTAATTTTCATACTTGTGCCATTGAAAATTACTAAGTGTTCATAAAAAATAATTATGATTCATTTGAACATTCATATCAAAAGTTTTCAGTACCGTCACCTGCACAAAAAGTGTGTTGGAATATTCATGAGACTCAGGAAAAATACACCCTCACCTTGCAGCCGTCAGCTCCTTTAAATCACCCTCACCTTGCAGCCATCAGCTCCTTTAAATCCTAAATCACTTTTACTTCAGTGACTTTTGTTATAATTCTCAGTGCTTGTAAGTCACAAATTGCTAGAATATATTTCAATCAAATACATCAAGTCATGCAAGGTGAGGATGTGTTGTCACTTCTAGTTATGTTACTTCTAGTTATGTCACTTCTAGTTATGTCACTTCTAGTTATGTCACTTCTAGTTAGGTCACTTCTAGTTATGTCACTTCTAGTTATGTTACTTCTAGTTATGCCACTTCTAGTTATGTTACTTCTAGTTAGGTCACTTCTAGTTATGTTACTTCTAGTTATGCCACTTCTAGTTATGTCACTTCTAGTTATGTCACTTCTAGTTAGGTCACTTCTAGTTATGTCACTTCTAGTTATGTTACTTCTAGTTATGCCACTTCTAGTTATGTTACTTCTAGTTATGTCACTTCTAGTTAGGTCACTTCTAGTTATGTTACTTCTAGTTATGCCACTTCTAGTTATGTTACTTCTAGTTATGTCACTTCTAGTTAGGTCACTTCTAGTTATGTCACTTCTAGTTATGTTACTTCTAGTTATGCCACTTCTAGTTCTGTCACTTCTAGTTATGTTACTTCTAGTTATGCCACTTCTAGTTATGTTACTTCTAGTTATGTCACTTCTAGTTAGGTCACTTCTAGTTATGTCACTTCTAGTTATGTTACTTCTAGTTATGTCACTTCTAGTTATGTTACTTCTAGTTATGTCACTTCTAGTTATGTCACTTCTAGTTATGTCACTTCTAGCTATGTCACTTCTAGTTATGTCACTTGTATTTATGCCACTTCTAGTTATGCCACTTCTAGTTATGCCACTTTTAGTTATGTCACTTCTAGTTATGTCACTTCTAGTTATGTCACTTCTAGTTATGCCACTTTTAGTTATGTCACTTCTAGTTATGTAACTTCTAGTTATGCCACTTGTAGTTATGTCACTTCTAGTTATGCCACTTCTACTAATGCCATTCTAATTATGCTACTTCTACTTATGTCACTTCTAGTTATGTCACTTCTAGTTATGCCACTTCTAGTTATGCCACTTCTAGTTATGCCACTTCTAGTTATGTCACTTCTAGTTCTGTCACTTCTAGTTATGCCACTTCTAGTTATGCCACTTCTAGTTATGTCATTTCTAGTTATGTCACTTCTAGTTATGCCACTTCTAGTTATGCCACTTCTAGTTATGCCACTTCTAGTTATGTCACTTCTAGTTATGTCACTTCTAGTTATGTCACTTTTAGTTATGTCACTTCTAGTTATGCCACTTCTACTTGTCATTCTAATTATGCCACTTCTAGTTATGTCACTTCTAGTTATGTCACTTCTAGTTATGTCACCTCTAGTTATGTCACTTCTACCTATGTCACTTCTAGTTATGTCATTTCTATAAAGGCAGCTGAAATTATTTCAAAGGCTAATAAACCCTGATATCCTTTCAAGGTTTTTTTTTTTTTTCATTTTTCATCTTAATATTTTTCCTGTAATATTGCTTTAACATAATTTAGGTTTGCTCAAAAGGGACAGTGAAATTAATTTCTTGTTTAATACTTTCTTCCCCATTTTAGTCCTCTTTCCTTAAAGATGACCATGCTTGCCCATTAAAAGGAATGATAATTTATTTAGAGACCATTTTCTTATAGTCTTCACCATTTCTTCTATTAAAATATTATATCCAAATCATCAGGGCCGTAAGTCTGGGGGACATGAGGACTTATTCCCCCTCCACTTTCAGACAAAATTAAATAATACATAATAACACCTCCCTACCCTCTTTCCCCACTTTGTGAAGGAAAACTAGGGTCTCATATCCCACCCACTTCGTGAATTTTTGAGAATTACGTCGGCCCTGCAAAACATGATGATGAATTCTCTTACTTGCTTTATGGCAAGTGTACACAGCATGAAGATCGTCCGGGTGTATAAGATCATAGAGGGAGACATTCGTTAATTTGGCAGGATCCAATCCAAGAACATTTTCTACCCTGTTGACAAATAGGCAAATAAAGAAATACTGTTGTATATTTCCATGATATATAGGAATGAATAAGTACAAGGCATTTATAATTAGCAGACCCAGAAGGTATGTTTGTTGTCACAAAGACACTGTGATATGTATGGGAATTAAAAATTGATTATCAATGCATTTAAGGGGAACAAGTTGCCCAAAACTAGGGCCCCTTGCACAGATTTGGAAAACTGAATGATTTCTTTAATATTTTGTTAATTTTCTCCCTTATGTCAGCCATTTCAATGTATTGAAACCAGTAGAAATACAAATACACTTTTAGGTAGCGTTAATGAAATGCATCATCAGTGATGTACTTTGTGTCGCTAATAACTCAAAAACTGTAATACACACATGAATCAAAATTGGTGGAAGGGTACCCCTTGCCCAGAACTTTTGTCTTCAGGAGTATGAAGGTCAAAGATCAAAGATACAGCTATCACCAGTTTTTGGTGATAGCTGTACCTTTTTAAGGAATTACTTGGTATCTTTACAAATTGTGTAGGTGGGTAGGGTTTAACATTCTAAACAAAATTCAAAATATTTGGAGGTAAAAAGGTCAAGGGTCATGGTACAAAGGTCAAAAAAAGTGTTTTTTATGCAAAATTTTGCTCCATTTTAACTTTAAAAGTACAAGACCTATACCAACCCCATGTTGTACCTTGGTAAATGGATGTGTCCCGTAGACTCTGGGGTCAAAAGGTCAAAGGTCACAGAGCTATAAACCACTTTTCACCATTTCCCCCTATAGTTATGGAATAGTAAGTGTGATGTGAGCATGGATGGTGTCATACAGTAGGGTACAATAAATGTGAAAAATTTCAGAAGTTATTTAAATGATTAGGGTCAAGGGTCAGTGGTCATAGGTCAAATACATGATTTTAGGGGGTAATTATGTACTAATTAGTTCATTTTTGTGCCACTTTAAAATTCCGCCATGCAAAACCTATACCAATCCTATGTTTGTATCATGATACTGTGGTACATGAACTTGTGTCATGTAAACTCCAGGGCCAAAAGTTCAAAGGTCAAAGATCACAGAGCTAGTGACCCTTTTCACCATTTCCCCCATAGTTTTGGAATGGTAAGAGTGATTTGAGCATGGGTGGTGTCATATAGTGGGGTAAGATAAATGCCAAAACATTCTAGATGTTCTCTTGGTGGTTAGGGTCAAAGGTCAAAGATGCAATTTTTAGGGGGAATTATGTGGTAATTTGTACAATTTAGTACCACTTTAAACTCCAAGAGGGCAAGATCTGTACCAACCCTATGTTATACTATGATACCATGGTACATGAACTTGTGTTCTGTAAATCTGGGGTCAAGTGGGCAAATGCCACAGAACTAGTGACCGTTTGAAGTCATTTTCCCACCACATTATTGGAATGGTAATTAATGGAATTTTTAAACTCCAAAAGTAGCAAGACCTATACCAACCTTATGTTGTACCATGATACCTTGGCACATGAACTTGTCCCATAGACTCTGGGGTCACAAGGTCAAAAGTCACAGAGCTATAGTGACCCTGTTAGCTATTTCCCCCACAATGCTGTATGCTTAAGGTGATAAGATCAGCAACTTCATGGATTGCTTTCTTGTTTGTTATTTTTTGCCCTTTTCTACTTAACTTAACATTACTGCCAAGTTATTTACTCTAAATGCTGAGTGTCAGGGAAGGAAGCAACATGCACCATTCTTATAGTCTCTGAACCTGGGTCTCCCAGCTGACATACCTGGGTTTCCCAGCTGACATACCTGGGTCTCCCAGCTGACATATCTGGGTCTCCCAGCTGACATACCTGGGTCTCCCAGCTGACATACCTAGGTCTCCCAGCTGACACACCTGGGTCTCCCAGCTGACATACCTGGGTCTCCCAGCTGACATACATGGGTCTCCCAGCTGACATACCTGGTCTGACATACCCAGCTGACATACCTGGGTCTCCCAGCTGACATACCTGGGTCTCCCAGCTGACATACCTGGGTCTCCCAGCTGACATACCTGGGTCTCCCAGCTGACATACCTGGGTCTCCCAGCTGACATACCTGGGTCTCCCAGCTGACATGCCTGGGTCTCCCAGCTGACATACCTGGGTCTCCCAGCTGCTGACATACCTGGGTCTCCCAGCTGACATACCTGGGTCTCCCAGCTGACATGCCTGGGTCTCCCAGCTGACATACCTGACATACCTGGGTCTCCCAGCTGACATGCCTGGGTCTCCCAGCTGACATACCTGGGTCTCCCAGCTGACATACCTGGGTCTCCCAGCTGACATACCTGGGTCTCCAGCTGACATACCTGGGTCTCCCAGCTGACATACCTGGTCTCCCAGCTGACATACCTGGGTCTCCCAGCTGACATACCTGGGTCTCCCAGCTGACATACCTGGGTCTCCCAGCTGACATGCCTGGGTCTTCCAGCTGACATACCTGGGTATATCAACTTCATTTTCATAAATATTTATAAAAGGATTACTTCAGTGGTCAAGCAAGTTTATCTTATATGAAAGAGGACTTGGTGAAAAAATTTGTGAAGAAAGCATTCAAAATTTTTATTCCATTAAGGAGATATTCAAGTTTAAAGCTCTGTCTTATCTGTATTGAAATAACTGGTGTAGTAAGTCTGCAATGGAATGTTGGCGCTCTCATCCTCACATTCTTGATAATTGTTAATGTATTTTAAAGAAAATTTATTTCAACTTACTTTTTACTATTTCAATTGTTTTTTTTCCTCAATCTTTCTTTAAGTGATAAATTATAACTACCTTTCCTAGATTCTGTTTTACTACTTTCCTTACATATCAAATGGTTATTAAGCCACACAGTTGCAGGACAAAATATTATAGAATACATAACAACTTTAAGGAATCTGAGGCTGTGACATCACAACTAGTCTGTTTTCAGTCGTTTCCACACAAAAGATACCAAACTTTAATCTTAAATATCTTCTGAAGAGAATAACATTTTGAATGCTTTCTTCACCATTTTGTTTCTTCTTAAGTTCTCTTTCATATAAGATGGGCTTGCTTGACAACTGAACTAACCCTCAAAAGAATTTGTATTTTGTATTCTGCTGTTTATGTTGAGAAATTTCAAATAAATGATAATGAATTGAAACTGAATTGAAGATATTAACCTGTTGTCCATAGAAAGTATGGAAAGATCGAGTTTGTGTTTACTACAGAATACATCCGGATTGAATTCCACATCTGTGTTAGCAGTGAGGGCAGCAAATACTTGAAAGGAAGCAAAGAAAACTTGGCAAGGACTATTTCTGGACTTGACTGCTTCTGGAAGGGTATGCATCGTGCCTGTACAGTGCATTTTCTACAAATAAAGATAAGAAAGATACAATCATATCAGTGTTATGATGTATTTACAGGTAGTTTCAGCATTAGTAAAATCTCCTTCAAAAGTTAATAGAAATATATTGTTGTAGGAACAGGCATTCTTATCTATTCTCATGTATAAAACCCATTACTTTTTAAATCCTCATCCACAAATTTTTGGATTGAAGTAGTCGATTCTAATAATTCTAATGATTCTAATCCCGTGGGTCTGCAACCAGTGAGTTCACAACTGGTTATCAAAGGCCGTGGCCTTCTTGATATAATGTCCAGCGCTGGATGCTTTCGGAACGTTAAACCTTGCTACGCTATTCTAATAAACACGTTTTTAATCCTAATCCCACCCTCATTCTTAATTAAAAACATTCCCATTTTTTAAAAGAATGAAATCAAAGAATGATTCATTATTATTATCAATTATTAATTATATGGCGCTCACTTCTACACAACAAATATGCAATCAGGGGCACTTTACATACACCATATTCTTACTTAAAAACAACTGAACTTAATAGAACAAAATTACTGAAAAACATGAAAAAGATGAGTTTTTAGTTTTTTTTTTGAAAATGTTAAAATTACTAGAGGTTTTAATGTCAGCTGGTAGCTTGTTCCATTCCCTAGGTCCTCGCACAGAAAAAGCGTGATCCCCAACAGTATTCCTGCTTTGTGTTGATATTACGTGGTGTGTGGTTTTAGACCTCAATGCATACTTAGCTTTCTTTTCAATAAAGTAAGTTACCAAATAATTAGGAGCTAGGCCATTAACACATTTGTAGGATATACAGAAAGATATAAAAGAGTAAAATGATTCGGAATAGATTTTGGACTGTCTTCATAATGTATAAAAACCCTGCACAGAAATGTGATCAGCCATCTTTAAAAACTAAAGAGCAAGCTTGAAGACTCTCCTTCTCAGAATTGAATGTCTTTTTATTACGTATTAAGTAAAACATTCTAGCTGTCCATAGACTTTTAAAGGATTAGTTCAGTGGTCCTGCATGTACATATTCTATGAAAGAAGACCTCAAAAGAAACAAAATGGTGAAGAAAGAATTCAAAAAAATTATTTTTCCGTTAAGAAAGAATCTGAGGCTGTGACATCACAACTAGTCTGATTTCAGACGTTTCTACACAAATGATACCAAACTTTAAACTTAAATATCTCCTGAACGAAATAAGATTTTTGAATGCTTTGTTCACCATTTTGTTTCTTTTTAAGTCCTCTTTCATATAAGATAGACTTGCTTGACCACTGAACTTGTCTACCTACTGTGGTGTAGCGGTTATAATACACGTCTACAGACCACGAGGCCCTGGGTTCAAGCCTGAGTTGGGTAGACAAGCCAGTGCACCACAACTGGTTATCAAAGGCCATGGACATTGACTTGGTTTTGATGTTATGTCTGTCCGTACGTCATACCTGTGTTCTCGTCCAGGTCGTATTAAGCGTTTCATGATAGCATTGTTACTATCATAACCAAATAGGCAGGCGACGACCCCGTCATTGTAATTGTGTATTCACTCGTGGTCGTCGACCACTGAACTAATCCTTTAAACAGAGACAGAGTTGCTGATAGACAATGCAGACTCGGGGGAGTCTTATACACAAGGGCCCTTTTTGATAAGCCAAATTTGATTACACAGCTGCTCAAAGCACTTGCAGATCCAGGATTTTTAAAAATACAAAAAGTCATATCCTTTTTGGTGGGCCAGCAAAAATCCACCACTGCGGATTTTTATAGGCACCTTTCAACCCCCTAGGAGGCCAGATCCATAAGAAACTTATCCTTACCTTCCCAAGCCCCGCTCTATCCTCCTACCCCTCCCCCTCGATTGTCGGCAACACTGAACAGAGATACTTACCACATGTCCTGTGGTTGTTCCATTGAAACACTTCATTCTACACAGAAATGATGCTCTCTTTGGTTCCACATTGGCATGAATACTTACAGGATTTGAAGACGGCCGTCCACTGTCTAAGGACTACAAGGAAATAATATTAACATTAAATTTTATTATCTTTAGGCATGCTCACTATATTGCAGCATTGTCGCATATATGCGCGATATGAATAAATTATATATAATATATATATATAAATATAATATATATATATAAAACTTACCATTTTTTTAGCATTTCTTTTTGGTTATTAAGCTGAAAGGGTACACAACAATAATAGTTGAGAGGGAGCACATAACAACAGATTAAAGTTGACTTTCATGGCTAATAAACATTTCAAAGAATTTAAAAAGGGACAATTGTGAGAATTTTCACACATGCCAAAAAGTTTCTTTTAAGGCCTACCCACACCTGACACAAGAGTTAATCCTAAAAAGTCAGGTAAGGCAATTACCAACCCGACTTCCTGTTCAGTGTATTGTGTTTCCACCCCAAACAATAATTGTTTATCTGTCATTCCCATGCACACCACAGTCAAGTAGCCCAAGGTTATTTGTGTGCATAAGATTACAGAAGCCAGTTCTGAGTGATCAGGGCACTTTTGTGATTGAAATCACTCATCCGTGTTAATGTAAGTGTCTTAGTGGGTGAAAACTTGTTTGCAAACTGGTGATAAAAATAATTGTGTATATATGTCTGAGGTGATGAGTGCATTTACTGTGAATAATTGATGAACCATTTTTCAAGAAAGATATTGCTTAATGCAAGAAAAGTAAGTATTTCATACTAGACACAAGGTTGCATGATAAGAGCAAATTTACTCCTAAGTATACTTGAAAGTTAATGTACAATTGCCATCAAAAGCCCAATGCCTAGTCATACCATTAAAATAGTTTATGTTATAGATGATCATGAATGCTTATTTCACAGACACATTAAGTATTTTTGAGTGTATTTGATTAATCCAGGTACCCTCAATAATGTTCTCACTTCCTGGCAAAATTGACTGTGCTCTTTAAACATTTTGCAAACCAATCACTTACAATTTAGCAAATATTGCCTTTTGACATTAACATACCTTAAAGTGTTCTTCCTGCAGCACTTGTTTAAATGTAAACAAATTAGATTGCATTAATAATGTCTGAAAAAATATACAATCTCTGCTTACCTGATCACCTGGTCTGTTTTCCTCAAGAACTGATTTAACAACTTCATGATCATCTGGATGAACAATTCCATAGATACACCGATGGACCAGATCAACCTGATGAAAACCTAAGTGACTTGAAATATTATCTGATGTGTACAGAATCGTTCCATCCGCTGTAACAACTAGAAGAAAACCATCAAGGGCCTAAAAAGAAATCAAGATAAAAAAAAAGTGATGTATTTCAAAGAGATTAGCAATTGTCTGAATCAGGGTGAAGGGGGCCACCTGTGGGTGGGGGAAAGAATCCCCAAGAACTTATTTTTGATAACTTTATTTTTACTACATTTTTCCCAATACCACCCCCTCTCTCCCCCCCTCTCCCCCGTCCCTACCTCCCATCCAATTCCAACATTTTTTATAATTCCACTCCTCCCCTCCTCTTTGGCAAATCTATATATTTGATGTAATTTCAAAGGAATTTATCTTATGCTTTCTCTGAGTCACATGACTATGGGCTGGATGAATCTTTATAAGGAATCAAACATCAAGATAAACTTAGGTTTTTCCTATGTAACCTAACACTACGTACGCCTATTGTTAGAATTTCAAAATCAATAATCAAATACACATTCATTTGCCGTTTAATACGTTTAACACATACTTTTAAGAAATATTTCTCGCGAAACTAGTTATACAAAGAAAATTGAGTCCGGTGTGCTGTTTTTCTCGTTTTGAAATTGTTGGTAGGCCCTAAGCAATTCTTTCGCGTTGACGATCTTTTTGATGACTTGATGCATCTTTTCAAGCGAGGTAAAACCATAACGACGTGTGTTTGGTGGTTTTTAAATACGCTGCAAACAAAAGTGACTTATCTGTTTAGGCCTAGCACGTTCTATATTTGCATAACGTTTAATTTTCTTGTTTACTTTTTCTGATCACCTGACACTGTAATTTACACATCGAAATGCAGTGGATTTCTTTAACGTTCTTGCTTTTTCATTGCTGGCGGAAATATTACTAGGCCTACTAGCAAATCACAGTGCTCTGTTGCGTTTCTAAAACTGTTGTTCAAAACGTGGAGAATTTGAAAGTTTTGAAGCTAATTGTAGTCATATCAAAGGACAGTTTTCCTTTCAAATTGTGACAGTGCAGTGAATAGGCTATCTGCCAGTGGTAGGCCTAGCCTACGTGCACATAACGTTAGAAGTGTAAGGCCTAGCCTAACTTTTAGATCTTGTAAAGTTGTAGGCCTATGTATAATAATGTAGCCTACATAATCTGAGTTTCGTTTATGAATGTTTTTCTCTTATTAAATCTGCAACCACTGGTTTGCATTGTATGTAGCCCTGTACATTCATTTTACTCATATTTACAAAGAACTGGAACTTTGAACATTTGGTATTGTTGTGAATTTTGTGAATTAAATTTTTCAGGAGATAAGATTTTTTGTCGCAACCATGGTTCATGCGTTTTTGATCAACACTGTGCCTGAAGATAATGGAAAGCCATGTAGTGTTTTATACTGTGATATGTTTGGTTTTGAAGAACCTGGGAGTACAGTAGAGAATCAACATTCTTCGGGATTAGAACTTAGAATGATACGTAAAGAAAAAATGAAGATGGTGGCTGATCAAGTTAGATCTGAATACACGTTCAGAAAAGAGACATATGATCGACCCACTGTTTTGGATGGTATTTACATTGAAAGAAATATTGCTGATTCTGAATCAAGAGGAGTTTTTAGAATACCAAAAGAGGATTTGTTTTATAAGGAAAAAATTGTTACTTGGTATGTCAAAGATGAACTAGCATTTGCCCTCATTCTAGAGAAATCTGAGAATTGTCAACTTGCAGAATCTGTTTTGCAATTAATTGTAAAAGAATTACAGGAACATTTTAAACTATTTTCACAGAAGCAAGATATTCTACAAAAACCTGACAAGCTGTCTGCTGTTTTGAATGTGATTTTGCCATCAGGACGTTTGCTGTTTATGAATCATGCAGTTATTAAACAAGTTGTGAAGGAGCTTGAGGGTTTACGTAGAAAATAATTATAATTATGCCATGTAATTTTCCTGTGAAACACTTTTAAACTCAAATTAGAAACAGAAGCTTGACTTATAAGGACAATAATGTGGGCATGTTTATGTGTGTCTTGAGAGGAGAGAGACAAGTTGATGAGGAGAGAATTAAATCAGTAAATTTTGTAATGAAATTGTGTCCAACTTTTCATTTTTTCCATTTGAAAATTTTCCATTTTTGTGCCCACAAAAATTAGAACATTTTGGATCATGAATTAGAAATATAAGAAAATTCAGATCATTATTTGGACAATTAAATGTCCTTGACCCCTTGGAAATATATTGAATTACGTTACTCCAAAAAAAAAAAATGGGAGTGCAATATTCGGCTTCAATTTAAATTATAATAATATTTCCATTGACCATTCAGTAACAACATTTCTAATTTATTTAAACACTCAGTATGATTTTATTATGTCTTAAAGAAAAACAATTCAGACAATTTTTCTTTTATTTTGAAGACTTTCAGTTTCAAGGTTTTTTAGATGAAATATATACCCTTTTGAGTTTCTTAGGTGAAAGGGAACTCATTTTCAAATCTAATCTTCTTGGATAGTATTGCAAGTATAGGTCTAACTTTTCAAATGAAATATAGCAATGGCACAATTATTTATGAACCCTTTTTTTATTCCGATCATTATGTTGTTAACCTCCACCACAATATCTTGAAATGAATCATTGATAGTGACAAACTTTGCCTTTGTTATATGATGGGGAAACTCCTAAGCTTCGTACCCCTGGAATTTAGTGAAAAGTAAGCAGAACCAAAAGGTTTTGTGGTTTGGATGCTTTTGTTTTTCATAAGTTGATTTAATTTTTGGTTGAGAGGTTGTTCTTAATTTGTATAAGCAGTTAGGCCTCACCTTGAGTTTGCTACTCAGGCTTGGAGTCCCTTTTATATAAAGGATGAGTTCGTTTTGGAGCAGGTTCAGCGAAAACCACTAGACTTATTCTAGACTTATTACTAGACTTATTACTAGAAGTAAGGAATCTCTGTTATGAATCTAGGTTGCGAATATTTGGTTCGACCACGCTTGAGTTGAGAAGAGTGCATGGCGATATGATTCAGGTTTTTAAATTCCTATCTGGTAGTGATGCTTTGACTTCCTGTTATTTCTTGCATGTTTCAGCTAATCCTCATGTGACACATGGTAACAGTTTGAAGTTGACCAAAGAGTTCTCAGGGATAGATATTCAGCATTTTAGCTTTTTGCAAAGAGTTGGTAGTGAGTGGAATGGTTTGCCTGAGTGGTTAAATAGCATTAGTTGTTGTGCTCCTTAAAATTTCAGACAGTCAGACCCGACCTGATATATAAGCAGATCGGGTCAGACTTTTCCTCTTTATTTTCCTTATTCTGATAACTACAAGTAATTAGGATCAAATTTCTTGTAACAATGGCTCCATTGTATTCGTTCTTCTGTTGGTCTTGGGTTGTTGTGGATGTTTGTGTTGAGTATCATATTAGCAATGGATGAAGTCCTTATTGTGTGGTGGAGTGGTTATTTTGATTAGGGTAAATGGTCTCATTATTTGCTCCATTAAGTTTGTGGATTTGATTTGCTGGAACAAATTTTTAAGGAGAAGAACAAGTCATGAGCTCCAATTCTGTTAACAATTTCAAAGTCAACATTGATAAGTTTTTTACTAACTCTTGGCGTTTTTTTTTTTTTTTTTTTTGTGGCGGTGGTTATGTTAGTTTGTGCTTTTTATGGGGTGACTAACCCTTCTTAGCCTGTAATCTTGTTATGTTATGTATGTTATTTGCAAAATTTGTATTAACTGTCATATACAGAAATTTTTGTTCCATATTTATTTATAGGCCACACCCACCATGTAGATCAATACAAATGTTGACAACATAAGCATTTGCACAATAATTAACAACATCATACAATAGCAATAATGATGCAAAAACGGTTGCTCTTCTATCCTATTTCAAGAAATTTTCAGTAAGCCCCACGTACTCATTAATATTCAGGAATATTATTATTCATCACTACCACAACATAAGAACATGTATTCAGACCATGACCCATCTGTGTACCACATATAGCATAAATCTAATATATTGTTAATGAGATAAACAGGTGCTGTGGCTCAGTGTTAAGGAGTCATGCTTGTATTCGAGAAGTACTAAGTTCGATTCCCGTCATGAGCGCTGCATTATGTCCTTGCGCAAGATACTTTACTCTACTTGCTTCAGTCCACTCAGCTGTAAAATGAGTACCAGCATTGCTGGGGAGTTAATCTGTGATGGACTGGCATCCCGTCTGGGGGGAGTCATGTACAGTACCCTCATCCGCTTGCGCCACGGAAACCGGGGATAAGCACCGGCTCAATGAGCTAATGGCTGGGATAGATTTAGCTTTTATAGTTAATTAGATACAGTATGATATTTACATCATTAAACAATTTCAAATTAAGCCACGCCCACTATGCATATGAATGACATCTATCGATAACATAAGCATGTAAACAATAACCAACAAATTTATCGTGCCCAATATGATGCAAAATAGACATACAGTTGCTCATTACTTTTTACAAATTGTCATTGTAAAACCCGCTTGCTGATTAATATGCATGAAATCACCACTAAAACTATTAAGGCACATCTGCAGATCATGAGCTATGTGTACCCACACATGACGTGAATCCAGTTCATAGTTTTTGAGATATCGTGTTTACAAGATTTTGTTTACAAAATCATATTAAGCCCTGCCCACTATGCATAAATCAAATTAAACATGAGTATGAACATGTACACACCAGCTAACAGCATAAGTACAGTACACCAAGTATGAAACAAAACATACATGGGGCTGGTAAAATATGAACATTTCAAGAAATTTATATTAAACCCCGCCTACTCATTTATATGCATGACATCACCATAAAAAAATAAAAGATATGGCACATCTACGGACCATGGGCTATCTGTGTACCACATATGACATGAATTTAGTTTATCGTTTAAAGAGATATCGTGTTTACGAGCTGGCCATCACAAACATACATACACATGATTGACCACATAGGTTTTTGACTTTGTAGCACAGCCTGTAGCTGTGGAACCCAGTCGTTAAACTAAGACACTTTCGTTCGTAGGTTCAGGTTCCTGATGCTATCGCATCTGAACCAAAAATGGGAAAATGAAGAAATTTATTCAGCTTTCAAAGGTATCTGTTTGGTGCTGTTTTGTGTTTGTGGGTGTGTGTGTGTTTTTTTCAGAACATTCGCTTGCACGAAAAATAGTCATACTAACGTGGGGAGCTAGAACAAATTTACGGTTCCAGTGGTTAAAACTGCGGAAACTCGCGGGAAGAAAAATAAATTAGATTTCTTGATTAAACAACAGTATGTGCTCTAAAAAAGTCTTCCAAGTAACTGTGCGATGAAAAATACATTAAATTTTGAAAGAGGAAAGTATATCAAGATATATTCACTACATTAATAATATTTGTCATGATTTTTTTTATGGAAAGATTTTCGCACCTTTATTCAGAACCGTGGGGAAATTGTACAATTAATTCCAACTCTGCTAATCTCGGACTATTGACAAAATCTGGCCCAGAAAATGGTGAACTGCACAGTGTGTTTATCATTCAGAATTGTTATTTCTTCTAATTTACCCTGTTGAACTTTATCATATAGAAGTACATGTAGTGTAATAACCAAACCCCAATTTAAGGCTGAACCCAAACGTTTGGTCCCCACAATGTTTTCTTTATGGTTTCTACATCTTTGGGACCCGTTGATTTATCTGAGTAGTGACCTTGAGCGTTTTGAAATATCCAAGATGGCCGCCGCCACATAAAACACTCATACCTTTGCATCTAGAGCACCAATAAAAGTGTTTTTTGTGTCCAAAACTAAGTTGTTGAAGCCATAGATGGCATTTCAATGACTTTTGCCATGTCCAAATAACTAAAATGGTGACCAAGATGGACATCACCGTGCAATATATGTTATATCATTGCTTTCAGAACACCCTCAAGAGTGGTTTTATTTCCAAGACTGTTATTCACAACTTTATTTATATCAAACATCTCTATTCACATTCAAAATTAACAAAATATTATTGTTGAATTATAAAAAAAGTATACATCACGTAAATAAGCTGTATACTGCATACTTGAAAAATGCTGTTTTCAATCTTCATTTAATTCAAAATCAGATTACTCACTACATCTACAAATCTTTTCATTTAAAAATGCATATTTTCTCAATTTATAATCTTAAAAAAAACGCTGATTCAAACATTAACAGACTAATGGAACATTAATGGCTGGAAGTGAATTAGATTGATGTGCTGAAATCCTCGTTTGGAGAAGTCAATCGTATGCTCTAGGAAAAATATTTTGTACAAAATACAACAGCCCTTTGACTTGTAAGGAAGGCAATTATTTTACAACTCCCTCCCATCTTCAGATCAGAACAGCATAATGATCTGACGGAAACCCTTGCGAGCAGGGCAACAGCAAAACTGCGGGTGGATATTCTAATCAAGCCGGATTTTATCATGATGTTGTTTATTCGAGCTGAAAGAAAGGGGTGGGAGACTGGCCACTACACCTATGGGCTGTGAATTCAATGCTGCCATACTTTTTTTGTAGCTGGACCTATCAAATACACATGACACGGTTTGTACCTGCGATATATAGAGTAGGCCTCTATTCCAAAGAAGCATTCCTGAAAGGTAAGCATTTCATGTGATGCGTCATTAGGCTGACCTATGGAACGGAATATGGTCTGATATGTACATTGAAACCACGTTTATACGTTATGGGCATGATCCTGGTGGTCTTGTCGGCATAACACTGACCCTTCAGCCGTGACACGTTAGGTACTTAGTCTCCACATCTAAACCCTTCGGCCGTGACACGTTGGACACTAAGTCTCCACATCTGAACCCTTCAGCCATGACACGTTAGGCATTTAGTCTCCACATCTGAACCCTTCAGTCGTTCCAGGTTGGGCACTTCGTATCCACATCTGAACAGTTCAGCCGTGACACTTTGGGCACCTAGTCTCCATATCTGAACCCTTTAGCCATGACACGTTGGGCACTTAGTCTCCACATGTGAACCATTTAGCCATGACACGTTGGTCACTTAAATCTCCACATCTGAACCCTTTAGCCGTGACACGTTGGGCACTTAGTCTCCACATGTGAACCATTTAGCCGTGACACGTTGGTCACTTAGGTCACCACATCTGAACCCTTTAGCCATGACACGTTGGTAACTTAAATCTCCACATCTGAACCCTTTAGCCGTGACACGTTGGGCACTTAGTCTCCACATGTGAACCATTTAGCCATGACACGTTGGTCACTTAATTCTCCACATCTGAACCCTTTAGCCGTGACACGTTGGTCACTTAATTCTCCACATCTGCAGTCGTCTCATCAAGGACTTAACAGAAATGAAAGCTTCCAGCAAGACGTCCAATGAAGTGGCATCCCACAAAGAAGAAATGCCAGTTCGTCTGAAATCGGATGCCAAGGATAGAGACAACATTAAACAGAAATTGCAAATATGCATTGACCAGCCTCTTAATGTTGATGACCATTCAGCTGGTCTTATTGACAGTGTGTCAGGCAGGGTGTGCCATAAAAGAGTAAATGTTGACAATGCATTTGTAATTGGCAAGAAGCTTTAGATTGGATACAAATAAAAGTGGCCACATGGCTTTTACCAATCCTTATCAAGCAATGTGGTGACCATGGCTGCCAAAAGGAAGTGTGTGAAGGTCAGATCAGCTACCACTTTTGACACTGAATTAATTTTCTCGAGAGTTTTTGGTTTAGCATAGCATAGCAAGGTTTAACGTCCAGAAAGCATCCAGTGCTGGACATTATATCAAGACGGCCACGGCCTTTGATAACCAGTTGTTAACTCACTAATTGCAGACCCACCGGGATACAAACCCGGGACGTGAGGGTGAGAGGGCAAAGCACTAACCACTACACCACGGAGGTCTGTTTAATGGCTTCTCGAGAAGTAGACATGAGTAACATTTTCTTTTTTGAATTGACCCCTGTACCAACATCTATACTTGATGATAACGGTAAAATAATGATTTACCAAAACAAAATCTTATCTTGAAAAAGAAACTACAAGTCGAGCAATCAGCTAGAGCAATTCAGAAACCAGATGTGATATATACTTGATGGCTGTGCCATTCTTTGGATCCTTCACTGGCTTCACATGGCACGGTACAAGAATATGTTGATGGCTATATAAATACACCTTAAACAAACTTAACCCAAGGGTCTAAAGTGGTACCTCATTGCTTAACCAGTGTGATGTACATCTTGTGTTTGACCTCTATTTTTACAACCTTAAGAGTGGTACTCAAACCCAACGTGTATGGTTGGCCATGCTGGTCATAACGTCACCTATATGTTACGCTTAAGAAAAATCAATTCATACGTCGTAACAATTCAATTTCATATGTCTAAAACGGTTTGCTAATTGGTTGTTTCCTTTAGGTGTAAGAATAGACATAATTTTACGCGTAAAAACTAATTTTCAAACGTATTTTACGTCGAAGAAAAATTAATTCTTACGTCGTAGCAATCAGTTCTTAGGTCGTAACAATTCCATTGCATATGTTTAAAAAAGGTCGCTGATTGGCTGTTTCCTTCAGACATAAGAATAGAAAATTAGTTTTCACGCGTAAAATTATGTCTATTCTTACGCTTAAAGAAAACAGCCAATAAGCGACCCCTTTTTAGATGTATGGAATTGTTATAACGTCAGAATTGATTGTTACGAATGAATTTTTCTTAGGCGTAATGTAAGGAGACGTTATTCAAAGGAGAGCAGCCAGCTTCTATATGGCAGACTACTCTTATAAATCTAGTGTAAAAAACTTCTTCATAAATTAGATTGGCCCCTGCTAAAAACAAGAAGATACAACACCCGGCTACATATGCTATATAAAATCAATAACAATCTTGTCGCCATCAATAAAGATGAACTTATCCCCACCGTCAGAACTAAATACAAGAAATAGTCATGACCTTAATTTCCAGGTTCCCTTTGCTAAAAAGAATGTATATATATATATACACTCGTTCTTCCCTCACACCCTAAAGGATTGGAATGCTTTACCATCAGACATTGTACATGCACCAAGTTTCAACTGTTTCAAAGCTAAACTTACTAACACTTGTATTGCTAACTAGGTTTTTTTATCTATTTATTTATTTTACTCATACTTTTTACGCTCGGTTGGCGTTCATGTCCTCTTGAAGGATTTTTGCCGACTTAACCGATTCAAATTCAGAGGCCCGCATGGCCAACCATAAACGTGCAGGTCAGCAAGCTAGCAAACGTCACATACTAAATGCAAACACACCTCTGCTGTCCAAGAAAGTTGTCCTAAATGTTTCTCCCACAACAAAGTACAGGTTATCAATATAATTGTCAACAAGTTTGTGATAAAGTGAAGAATCTTCAAGACAATGATCCCCAGAGGTTCTGCCCAGAGATACCATAAACTGCTTGCTACAGGATCCAGTTCAGTTCTACAAGAGGTCAGCATGGGTCTTTTGATACAAAAACGAGACTTGAAGATAACCCATAAAGAAGCTGATGTAATTATACCATACCTGTGGCAAATCAAGAAGCAACTCACATCAAAGTAATAGCTGATGATACAGACATATTCATCTTGTTACTTTATTATTATAACCAATGCAAGTTGGCATACAAGTAGTGATGGATGGCACCAGTTCAGAGCGAGAGCCATGGTTGATATTGGAGCAACAGTGCAGAAACACTCTGAGATGGTGGTACCACATTTTCTGGCTGCCCATGCTCTCTCTGGTTGTGATACATTGGGGTGTTGGTAACAATTATACTGATGCACTAAAAAAGGGGTACGAATTTGTTACACTTTGAGGATCCTGAAGCTTATATGAATGATGTTATAAAAGAGGCGAATGGATTTATCGCATCCTGAATTTAGATTAAAGTAGAAAAAATGTAGGAAATTGTATACAGTACACAATATAGAACTATAATACAATTTAGATTAGAATAAAAGTGATAGATATAGGCCTCCCGTCCCTCAATGGGGAAAATGTAATGAATAATTTTTAGTTTTGCATATGTAGAAAAATAAAGTTCAGAAGTTCCTGAAAATTAAGCTCATAGCTTCCTTCTAAAACTTTTCAGATTTGGG